>JASANE010002777.1:0-71449 GCA_030248225.1 Trileptium ribeirensis
TACACTGTATATATATTTTGCCAGCACAAACTGCTAGTACCTCGCGCTACGAGGGGAAACGAAGAGGCATGGACGTCTGTGCTCATTAACTACAGTACCTGCCAGAAATGACTGTCGGGTTTGTAACGAACAGACTTTAGGCGAACGTCGAACACTTCTTCGAACAAAAAAGTTTATGGACCGCATTTCGAACAGTTTCCAACAGCATTAACATTTTTATTATATTACGCTTTATTTGTTCAAATATTTTCTCATATACACATCATATTTAACGAACATTATAATAGATGTCGAACAGAACATCGACATATTCGAGCAATTTTCGAACGAATGCCCAACAAGCTATGGCTCAACAGCAGCTTTCTGGCATGGATTACATTTCGAAGCTCCAAACGGAGTTTGTGTCTTTCCTAGGATCCCCCTAGCCCAAAAGTTGTCAATTTTGAAGATACAGCGTAAATTTTGGTATAACGGATTCAGCAAGACGAGACGGGTCAAAAATACCCATTTCGGCCATATTATTTGTAAATGGGTTCCAAACGGTTCGACCGCTACCCAAAATTGTCGAAAATTTGTTTATCTGTTAATATAGAATTTTATTCGCGTTCGAACCGTATTGACGAGCTGAGACGAATTGGTTCCCGGATTAAGGAGCTGTTGCCATTTATGTAAAATCCTAATCTTACGGTAAACCTTAGTTTAAAGACACGTCGTTAACAAATGATCCGATATTGCTCATTTTACCTCCATTCGACTCAGCTTGTCATTAGGACTCGAATCATACTAAAACCTCCCGGAAATTTTTCCGAAAATTGTGAGTATCAAGGGCGAACCCAAAAAGCTAATAATTTTTTATTTTGGTCGAAATGGGTATTTTCAGAACCACCTAGTCGATCTGAGTCGATTGGTACTAAAATTTGGCTGTATCTTTAAAATTAACCAATTTCGGACTGGTGGATTCCAGGAAAGCCCTCATCATACACCTAAAAATAACTCAAACTGGTCATTAATGGTCATTTCAGCACATACTAAAACCGAAAGACAATATATTTCTTACTCCAGTAACCAAAACATCAATGAATAAATTCAAGGACACGAATACAATCTATGCTCTGCAATGAAATTTTTCTAGATAACTGCTATTCTTGCTTTCCTTGTATGAACTTACGAAGAAAATTTCATGTTATGATATTTATGGGTGACGATAATCACATCCTCATAATACGATACCAAAGATTAAAAGGTGTTCACCCAAAATACCAAAATAACGCCATAATTACAGTCAAATCACATCTAACAGAATGTACAACCCTTCGAGCTACAGCGGCTAGTGACAGGGTTTCTTAGTGCTATGGTAGTCCCATAACGATTTTGTATGTTAGGAGCATCATTTGTCTGCTTGAAACAAAAATGAGTCCAAATGTTAAAATTCCGGTGCCGGCTGTAGTTGAGTACACATAGACCACTCAGCCACGTTTTAGCAAAAATGTCCTGTATTACATTTAGTGCGGGCTTGCCAAAGTAGGTTGAAACGCTACAGATATTAGTCTTAATTATTTAGAGCAGGCAGAAAATAATTAACAGCAATGAACCCGACCAACGTGGCAGAAATAAAACACAGAAAAATAACTATCCGAATTTCGCGGTTAGAGCCAGCAAACCCGTTACAAAACCACAACACTTTTGGAACGACGATTTGGATCACCGTTTAACCTCATGCGTCTTTCTAGTTTGTTTAACGCCGACAATATCATAGATTCCTGCAGCGGTTGTTTACTTTACCCAAATGTTACGCAGCAGCAGAGAAAGAAAATTTCATGGTTGCTATTACCTAGGGTAAAACCATCCGTGACTAAGCTATCGTTCTTCAGCGTTAGTAGAAGACAGTCAAGATAATATGCACTCATGATAATATAACTTACGATTAATTCGAAAAAGAACCATGCATTCGACGTTGCCATTTCGCGAGCGGAACCTGACGATACAACCCAATGCAAAGCTAACTCCTCATGAACTAACTGAAATATAAGATAGTAAAAACGCAAAATCACGCACATATTCAGTGTCAAAAATAAGTGAATAAAGATGAAATCGAATTGCAAACAAACATAAAAAGAAATCTCTCGTATTTCTGAATATCCAATACTAAAAATATTCAATTCGATTCGTGAGCTGAAAAGATGGCTTTAATTTTACATTATTTCACACAAGACAATGGTATAATTTATTCGGCACATGGGAGACGTTAGGCGAACTTAGATGAAGTTCAACAGAGCAAACTAGTAACTTTATCGAAATTACGGAGCGTAGTGAATCATAGGTAGACCTACGCCTCTTGCGTGCACAACCAAACAGTTCTCGATAGCTTACGTCGATGTTCAACAGAGCAAACTAGTAACTTTATCGAAATTGTGGAGCGTAGTAAATCATAGGTAGACCTACGTCTCTTGCGTGCACAGCCAAACAGTTCTCGATAGCTTACGTCGATATGCTATAAATGGATACCGCACAATTTAGAACAAAACTAACATCGGCAATGAATTTCCCATACCCGAAAGTGCAGGCTATTAGACTCGCATGACGTCACAATAAAATTATTAATTTTGGATCGAGGAACCATGGGGGCGGCATCCCCGGAACCATGAGCCGCAGTGCAAAGCCAACACCGGCAATGAGTTTCCCATGCACGAAAACACTCAAACAACTTAAAAGCACTTTATCATCTTACTATGAAATAAAACCAACCAGCGAAAACAATTCGAAATTTAAGATAAAAATAATCTTGTTTCCGTGAACGATACTAAAATGGCGTAAAATGGAGTAAAAACCCTCATTTTGACCTCTGAACCACGAATCAGACTTCAAATAAAAAACGCTCAGTTCAAGAAGGTAAATCGACTATGGCGGTTCGAATTAGCCCAAGACCACGAAAATTGACTAAGTTGTTTCCGTGATGTGGGCTATCACACACACAGACGGAATTTAAAAGCTTTCATCCCTGCAACGCACAATCTCTACTACGTTACACTACGCTCTGATCATCCCCGTTTCAGTAATACATATTGATTATAGTATTCGAAATTAATTAAAACAGGGTACTAGCATTTTTTGGCTATCCCTTGTGCTGAACAGGGCCAACTGTTTCTGGCTAGTCCAAAGTGGGGAGGGGAATGGCGGCATTTTCGGCTGCCCCCCAGCAAAACGGAGGTACCCCGGTTCCTACCCCAGACTCAAAGCCCCCTGCTGAGAAAAATAAACGTTTAAACGCGACAAAATCCTGCTAAAAAATAGCCCCTCCCGGCAAAATCCGGCACCGCCCCCTCAGGCCCCGCGGGTAGAATTTCCAAGGTTTGGACTAATCAATGTTTCCTGCTGCTGGCAAAGATTATGTGTATTTTGTCAATACAACTGATAAATTCGTTAGTTCTATCGTTAAATACGGCTTTATTTTGAATAACATTCTAATTAGATTAGATTACATCTAATTTTAATTTCGATGCTAAAAATTTGACAAATCAGACAAAAACTATAAAAATGTATGTTAAAACTCAATCAGATGCAGTGGAAGCGTTTCAGTTCATTACTTAAGCATTTTGATAAATTTATATATAGAAGTTATCCGGGTAAAGGTAGGTACACTCTTTAATTTATGTCCGTGGCAAAATCAGGTTCGTATTGGCCCGAAAACTCCCGCAAAATTTTCAGCGAAAAAATATTACTAAAATTCGGTATAATAATTGGTCCTTACTTTACAATAAAAATGAACCAGCTAGATATATACAGGGTTATAGACCAACCTTGTGTGATCGACTGTTAGGCTGACGCAATTCCCCACTGTTGTTGCTGGAGCTTCCCGACCGTTTGAAACTTGACGATTGCTCAAAACCTTCTGCAAAACTAACATTACCGTAAATAATATAAAATTACAGAAGCTGTTACTAATATGAGCACATAAGGAACAAGGGCATGTTATTTCCCTGCACTTTAATGTTAACTCGTGCTTGATGACACGGGCGTATTCAGCCTTACCAATTCATTTGTGGGGTGATCATGCACAGAACACCACGTGTTGTGGTGTTTTCAGGAGGCTTCTCGGACCACCTAGATTTGAAGAGTTTGATAGAAAAACTATTATCGATCAACCGACCCTGCCCTTAAACTAAGCAGCGCAAGCTGGCCCACCGCAAAATATAAGCTATGTGTGCATGATGGCCACCCGTAAATAAATGGGTAAGGCTGAAAACACCCGATTCTTCATCTATGGGTTAACAGTAGAGCGCTGAGATGTGACATCCTCTTCCCTTATACACTATTGGTAATATTTATTACGTAATTATTTGCCACAATTATATATTATTACTTATACTTTATTTATTATAATTTGCTATGATTGAAACAAAGCGAGCGAAGCGAGCGGATTTTCCAATAAGGGCGCTACGGGAAAAATCGTGAAATTATTTTTGCCTGGTTCTGCCATTCATAACTTATGGTCGGGTGGATGGATTTCGATAGCAAATGTGATGAGAATGTGTAGTTTAGTTGAACATGAACAGCTCCGACGCCATCTTGGGGGTAAAAATGGCAAAAAACAGGGTATTTAAGAGTTTGTTGCCAAATTTGGCTATACGGGAACCAATGTTTCATAGCGCATATCTCACGACCACCAAACAGAATCAGCTCATCGAGATCTACAACCTTGCTGACCAAAACTTTTTTGTGGGACCATTCCCTGGGCCGCTGTGGCTCGAATACGGCTCATCGATTGTTTGCCAGGAATAGCTATTTTTCAAATTTCGGCATGTTGTTGCTTGTTTTACCTGACAACGAGTATCTATTAGAATATCAAATACGATGGATTTGCTATCTAAAGTCCAATTTGACTATTATTATACCTTTTCATAAGGTCTCAAAGGTTTTACGGTGGACGAGCCGGAATTCCAAAATGTATTGAGTTTTCATTTGTTTGGTTATTTATTACTTTCAGGGCATCAAGAGTGACCGAAATAAAGGTTTTACAACATTATGCGTTAAATTCGATGGCTTGGTTATCTAGAGTCTAGAACGAATATTTCACACCTTGGCGTTTTCAGTGGGTCATAGGGCCAATGAACCCGATTTCCAGAATGTAGTCTGTCTTCATCATCTTCGTTATGTATTGCGTAAAGAGTATGAAGAATGTTGAATGTATAGGTTTCTCAGTGCACTGAATACGATGGTTTCTATATCTAGAGACTAAAAATAACAGGTCGTGCATTTCTTTCATGCTCGCTTGCGAATGACTCATTTGCTATAATGTCAAGCGTTCGACAGTAAGATACAAATTCGAAATCTACAGTTAGTTGTTATTCATCAGAAACAAAATTCACAACGACCTAAATTCTCCAGTGAAATAACCAATTCTGACGTAAAATATCAAACCAAACCTTCGTATACTATTTCAATTCAAGAACCAGATAACTTGATTTCCCATGATTAGGCGAGTTTTTTCTCAAAGCTACAGTTACGGGCAAAAATAAAGGCGTTCTGACGCGTTAGTAAAAAATTTACAATCAGCCTGCAAAAAATTAGCACTTATCTTAAATCTTTCAAACAAAACCATTACCAAACGATTTGCTTTGTACTGCCCGTCACTGGAAAGTGATGTTGTTTCCAGTGAGGGAAAGGTCATCACCGATTAGAAAGAATCGAGGTATCGAAGCAAAGGTTGCAGGGCGGATTTTTGTGGATATCCAACATAACTGGTAATTACAGTACCGGCTGAGGTGACTGTCGCGTTTTGAGCGAGCGACAGTATTTTTTGACGAGTACTGTTTAATCAAATATATTATGTTTATTTCGAGTAAATATTGACTTCTTACTTATTATATTTGCGAGATCAGACTGATTAGGAGATGATGATTGAAAACTTTGATTAGCCGGATGTGTATGGCTTTGCTCGTAGCTACGAGGTGATTGATTTTCCGTATACCCAGGGCTTGGCGTATCAGCTAGAAAAACACAACAAACAAAGCTTTAATTTTTAATTTGAACATCAGGCGATTAAATCTCCTACAATAATTTGAAATTCAGCAATAATTACTGATAATATTAGAGCACGAAACCCTAAAGCATCCCCCGTAAACCGATCCTATACCTATACCATGATCAATGTGCCTGTCTGCAGATCTTTCCAGCTTTCGTGGCCGCCCATTACACAGCAACTATCGAGGAAAGTGCAGGGTCAGACCAGATAAGTTTGCGAATCTATCACAATAATTATACAAAAAAGTATCAATATAATGGGTCATATCGTTAGAGCCATGTCAATCTCGATATATAAAATTTACCTTCATGCCCTCAAAAAATATATTCCAAGCACTGTATTTACAGTTAAGTGTCGTATCAAACACATTGTAAAAAATCTGGCAATGCCATAACTGTTGGTTAGTTTCATTACAAACAGACGAATAAATCCAACTCTAACCAGTTTAATTTATGGTAAAACTTTTACCTTAATATTTTTACACTTTTTTCGCATACTAAATGTTACTTTAGGAAACGTAGAACTGGTTACCTTACTCGTTACATAATGCTTCAATCTTGATGACTGATTATTCAAATAGAATTTTAGCGAATGGCACTAGAAAGAAACAACTAAGTGTAAATTACAATAAAGCCTTGCACACCTTCAGGAGAATGTGGAAGACGACAAGAATAATGAATGTAACTTGTCAGCAGTGTACTACGACCGTGCTTGTCACAGAATGAATCCAATAGAAACGAAAGAATTTTCACAATTTGTCCAACTGTCTCGAAGCAACATTGCCCGATATTTACTGAAATAAAAATGATTCAAGGGATTAATAATTCTAGGTGTACAATTACTACCGATGGAAAGAGATATGATTCACCACATCCGGATATTCCGAAAAAAATATAAAGTATATTGGATATCCTCATTTACTGGAAATCCTCAAATATTACAATTATATTTAAACTCCAAAGACTGTATACTATACTTTGGCATTCACCATTACACCCCTATTTTAAGACGGGTTATGGATTTAAGATACAATCATGCACACAATTCACTCCACCCGCAAACGCGTTTAAACCTGCTCGCACTCAAACGCGTTTACACGCACACGCACGTAAACTCGGTTAAACGCACACACACAAAAACATTTAAAAGCACATGAGCGCAAGTGCGCTTAAACGCAGCTGTGTGCGTTCGCGCACTTTTTGTGCGCAGTTAATTATATCCACCACTGTATAAAAAACAAGGTTTTTGAACTATACTTTTGCATTAATATATGAAGTAATTAACATATCAACGAGTAAATTTGTTGCTTTATAGTTTGCCTTACACTATTTTCATTTTATAGGTATTAATAATTCCCCACAATGTTGAAATTTATGACGTTATGAGGATCCCGACGGGGTGCAACAGAAGCTCAGGAAGCTAACTAGAGGCAAGAGTCGCGGTGTTTGGGTAACATGCAAACTTCCAATTTTTTGGCCAAATTTAGGTATTTTGACACGAATTTTAGGAGTAAACTTATAAGTTGACGGAACGTAGGCTACAGAAATCGCCACTAAAAATATAGTTTTTTATTAATTTACATAGTTTCGAAATCTCGAGCGAGCCACTCGCTCACGGTTCTTGCCTGTAGTCAACCTAAATGTAGCAAACTTGAAGTTTAGTTCTAATAGACGGATGTAAATTCCTTAATTCGGCTAAAATGCGAAAAATTGAAGTTGGATATTTGAATTTATACAGTTTTTAAAGAATTATATCCATATTCAAGAACATTATGGAACATTACAGCTGGCCTCTACCCTCAGTAGGGATAGTAGACCCCTGTAGCGGAGTTCTTAAAATCACTACGATTTATGTTATTCTATGCGGGTTTCGGTTGCTGCTAGTTTTTTGCTGTTGCAGAAACGGATACGAATGACTCAACGACGAGCGAAGAAGTAGCATGTGCCATGGACGACATTTTTTGCGACAATATATCAATGTACTAGTGGCACCATCGTTTTGAGTGATACCATTTGGCACTGATGGAAACGTCAGAACGTCATTTTGTTAGCCAATCAATGCGGATTCAGATCGTGTTAGAATTCCATACTTGGAGTTTTATAATATTTGCTCTCAGCCCAATTTTTTATTGTTACGACTCATTTCTGTTTATCAAAACAAACCATTACATCTACTTTTTACGATTCTGGCGTTAAGCGTTAGCTATTCGAATTTGACCTTCATCAACACTGTCATAGCCGTCGGTTCACCCTATTGTGTATATATTTTATTGTGTATAATAACGTTTATTGTTCGAACTGTGTCATGTTCATCAAATCTTCTCGCAGCAGATTTTGTAATTGTTTTCTTAGATTGCAAGATATTTAATTCAAAGAACATAAATCGTTAAAAAGTCCAAATCGGATCGCAAAGTAGATAATAGGGCATAATAAGATGGATGCCATTGGAACATTTATAACCGAATAACATAACAAATATTGAAACTTACCTATATGTCCATTTACGGATGGCGGATGCACCATCAGACTTAACAACTTATCAATAATTATGTGGAGGAATCGAACTAAAGGCCCGGGACGCGCTTTCATGAGATCACCAATAGTTCGTCGAAGTTCAGGTTCGAGATCGTAGTCTGATATTCTTGGCGGCAAACGGCCCGCCATCATGCAATGACTCATTCGAAGGAACGCGTTCAGATGCTTGTCCTACAAAAATAATAGAAGCAAAGTTTCAGCTGAATAAAAAAAATTCTGACATCTAAAATAAGACATTTACTTTATAAAAATATAGCAATAACTATTTCTTATCGTGTTTTTCACTGTTGCTTCACAAAATAATTAGCCTCTAATAACCAGACATTATAATACACAAGTTGTATACTCAGTGATGGCAGAGGCAATGATCACCTGCAGAAAAGTACTGTCAAAACAATGAAACCTATGCCAAGCCAAGATAAGTCTCTGAAAAAGCTCGGTGGCTTTCCCATGGCAACTACAGCGGCAGCTTTTACCAAACAAACTATTTTGGGGGTTTTCGGAACTTTCAGACTAGGTTTTGTGATGTCGACTAATAATTATTTCGGCACAATAAAGATCCATGTTTGTAGTTTCGAAGCACATATAACCCTAAAACACTACTCAAAACATGAAAAATGATTCTGTAACAATGTACCTGTGTATGAACAGACGAGGCGGCAACCAATCGCACGTTAAACACACTTTTGTGATTTTCCAACCATTTGAGATTCGGCAAATTTACCTGTTGTGGAGTAAATAAAACACATGTTTTCATAAAAAATACACTACTCGCCAAATATGGCTGTGCGGTCACGGGAAGACTAACGTGAGTAATGATTATGTTGTTTCCATATATTTACCGAACCACTTATTTTTTATGCGTTGCTAATCATTTTCGACGAGTACCGAAATAACGCAAGAAAGTCAAGAAATAAAAATTAGTCGGTAAAAATATATTTATTAGAAACGAGACTCAATACTCTACTGAGAGAGTTGGTTTATCACAAATAAGTGATTATCAAAAATACGTTGATCGGGCTGTGGTAAATAAAATATTTAGTAAATACTGAGAAATATTAATAAAATAACGGGTCGAAATTTTGATCAATGTCGAATACACGAAGTTTTCGATTCTGACTCAACTAAAAAATTCCAAACTTATAACATTTCGATTAAACGAATTTTTTATCGATGTAGATTGATTGCGATTGAACGAATTTTGGTCGATTGCTATTTCAATCAATTTTGGTTGCATTTATTTTTGGCCGTTACGGTATATCATTATTGTTGACATTATATGATATTTAAGTTCAAATCCACTGTGAAAATTTGAGTGAAGCTGGTCAACTTGTTACCGACGTTAAAAACAATATATCAATTGATTTTAATTGTTTACTTGTTATTATTTGCTTGTGTCTTAATTTTATGTATTTAAATTTTATTTTATTGTTATTTATTTTAATTTTATTTTCTTTAATTTCATTGACTTGTTCCCACCAAGTTTCTAGGTTCTCCAAGTTGGAGTGGGTCTCCGGGCATTTTCAAGCGCCCCTGGGAAAAACCAGGTGCCTCCAGTTCGAGCCCCATGTCAAAATTTTGGGCACCCCCGGTTTTCATCGCCTCAAGGCAACATTTTAATGTTTTCACTTGGTAAAAACACCCCTAAATGACATAGAATTTTATCAAAATTCGTACTAAATTCTATCCTGAAGGCAACAATACCGCAAATTTTGTCAAAATTTATTTCAAAATAGCTTTTATCAATCGAAAGCGATTTAGCAGTGTTTCTGATACCATTTTAACAGTTTTTCGTGGCGAAACGACGTCTAGCAAAATTGGGCGGCTCCTGATTGATGCACCCCCTGGCAAAATTTTCATCGTATTGAGAACCCATAGTCATAGGTGCACCAAGAATGTGAATAATTTACCTGTTAAAGGTACATAATTAACCAAAAAGAACTATATATGTTATGTATTTAGTTTCCATAAGATTTCAATGAAATTTAGCCGAAATTTTGTCGCTTAATCCAACAACTTGCGATTGTTTGGCGGTGTTTGGTTCAAATTAATACAATGCCTGTAGGCTATATGATCATAGCAATGATAATTAAATGGGCACCATATAAGCTAGGGAATAAAGTATGCAAAACACTACTCTGGGCTCTCCAAATTGGTGGCCTGGTAATTTCGGTTCACATGGTTCATGCTCGTAAGCAAAATTTTGGGCTCGTTCACCCCCTTTTTGAAAAAACTTTTGGTTACCAAACAGTCCAAAATACATAAAATTTGTATTAAAAATCAGTTATGAAGCCAAAAATTTTATCAATATTTGCTTCAAAATCGCCTTTTCCCTCCATCACAAGCGTTTTGACAGTGTTTCTGTATTTATAACCGTTTTTCTATTAGCAAAATGCCCCGGCAAAATCGGGCGCCCCGTGGCAAAATTTTCAGCGAATGGAGAGCCCAGCTACTTTAAGCCAGCATTGTTGTAAATTTAATTACAATTTAAGACCTCAGAATTCATAGTTTTTATGTGGATTTCATTCGGAATACATGTCTAACGTACATGGAGTACACTGGTTTCTCTCCAAACTATTGAATTTATACCGGTAGTGGGGAAGCGAAGATCGGAACTGTGAGGAACCGAAACTACCTAGGAGCAATTCCTCCAGTTTCTGGGGGTCCCCCAGTTGTACCGAAAGAGGGTAAAAATTGTTACCGTCAGAAAACTGTAAAAATGCTTTATTTAGCAAATTGTTGCAATTGTGCTTACACAAAAAGGGTAAAATCTTAGATTTTTAGATAAAATAGGCAAAATAGCATATTTTTAACCCGTCAAAGAAAAATTTGTTGATTTTAGTCGCCCATGAAGTTTCTGTGGATATGAACTGAGGGACGACAAAATTCATCTATGGGGTATAACCTGGGGGAGCCTGGATGGAGGTCAAACTACCTGGGGCAGTGTCCCCTCTATATGGAGAACCCAAGGATATATACTGTTGAATCCTTCAATGTGTAGAATTTTGTCATACTCCCAGGCATACTTTTTGGCAGTCGGCTACATATTTACAAGAAGTTTTCTAATTAGATTAAACTCAGCGCTCAGCGGCTTACGAAAAGTTTCAACTTTCGGCCACAAATCAGAAAAAACTACGAATTTAAACGTCTGGGTGTCAGATAATACTAGTGACTCTGTCGAGATTGCAGAACGTAGTGAAACATAGGTACACCTGCGCCTTTTGCATGCACATCCAATCAGCTCTCGATAGCATACGTCGATATGTTATTTGTGGATATCACACAATACCGCACAAGTTCGAAAAAACTAACATTGGCAATAAGTTTCCCATGCCCGAAAACCCTCCAAGTCCAAGTATCAGCCTCCCCAGGACGCAATAAAATGTGGAATTTTGGGTCGATGAACCATAGGGGCGCCATACCAGCGTACCCATGGCTCGCAGAACAAAATCAATACCGACAATGAGTTTTCCATGCCCGCAAACCCCAAGGCAAAGCTTTTCAGCCGTCCAGTACGGTGCCATACCTCCAACCCCATAACTTCAGAACCGAAGCCTTAATCGAAAAACAAAAAAGAGGCATCGGTATTTATCATTTTACTATGAAATAAAACCAACCAGAGGAAAAAAATCGAAAGTTAAGATAAAAATAACCTTGCCTCCGTGAACTGTACTAAAATGAGGTAAAAACACTCATTTTGGCCGCTAGCCCGGACCTTGGGGGCGCCAAACCCCCGTACCCATGAAATGATGCGTCGTATAGCAAAGCTAACACCGGCAATGCGTTTCCCATGCCCGAAAACCTCAAGTGACACTCTTCAGCCGCCCAGAACGTCACAACAAATTTTCTAATTTTGGGTCAAGGAACCAAGAGGGTGCCATACCTCAATCCCTATAACCCAAAAACCGAAGCCTTAATCGAAAAACAAAAAAGAGGCATCAGCATTTATCATTTTACTATGAAATAAAACCAACCAGAGAAATAAATTTGAAAGTTAAGATAAACATAGCCTTACTTCCGTGAAGGGTACTAAAATGCTGCAAAAAAACTTCATTTTGACCTCTGACGCCGAACCTAGAGCGCGCCTTACCCCCACACCCATGGAAGCATGGGTCGCAGAGTAAAACTAACACGGCAATGAGTCTCCCATGCCCGAAAACAAACAAGTGCAACTTTTCAACCGCCCAGAACGTCAGAACAAATTTTCTAATTTTGGGTCGAGGAACCATCAGAGTGCCATACCTCAAACCCATAACTCCAAAACGGAGCCTTAGTCGAAAAACAAAGAAGAGGCATTAGCATTTATCATTTTACTATGAATTAAAAAACCAGATAAAAAATTTTAATGTTGAGATAAAAATAACCTTGCTTCCGTGAACGGTACTAAAATGGGGTAATACCATCATTTTGACCTCCGACCGCGAACCGAGAAGCGCCATACTCCCGTACCCGTGGAACCATAGGTTGAAGAGTAAAACCAAGACCGACAATGAATTTCCCATGCCCGAAAACCCCTCAAGTTAAACTTTTCAGCCGTCCAGGACGTCAGAACAAATTTTCGGTCGAGGAACCATTGGGGCGCCATACCCCCGTACCTCAAACCCCATAATTCCAGAATCGGAGGCTCAATCGAAAAACAAAAAAGAGGCATCGGCATTTATCATTTTACTATGAAATAAAACCACCCAGAGAAAAAATTCGAAACATCAAAATAAACTTGCTTCCGTGAAGGGTACTAAAATGAGGCATAAAACACACATTTTGACCCCTTACCCCGGAACCTGACCCCATATCAAAACACGCTCCGGTATGTACTCGGTAAATAGTCGAATGAGCCGAAGATCATGAACATCGGTTAAATCGTTTCCAAGTTATGATCAATCACACACACACAGACGGAATTTAAAAGATTTCACCCCTGCAACACACAATCTCCACTACGTTCTGATAACGCATTAAGTAATCACTAAGTTACCTAATTAGCACACAGTTATACTCAAAACTACATCACTCACATCGGGACTTAAATACGAGTAACTCTTCGGAGGCCTCTCCATTAGTACTGGTAACGAGTAACTTCCAGTTTGCAAATCGCCGCCTTCAACACAGATTGGTATCCACTGAAATAATTATCTCTAACGAATATATTCGATACCAACAACATTTAACAGAAAAAAATTAAGATCTGCACAAAATATTACTTCGATTGTTCCAGTTTTGTTTCCATTTCACAAAATTTACTTTTATTATTTCTTCCAATCCGAAAGTCCGGTTGTAATACCAATGCTAAATAAAATTTTAAAGGACACTTTGGTACGGTACAGCCTGAAAAATAATTATGCTTACTGAAAATGAGACGCGTTTCGATATCTTAAATACACCTCATTAATAACAACACTGAACTATGTATAAAGCTGCAAACCACCAGTAGAACTAATATTAATACTAGTAAAGTTAATATAAACGCTAAGATTCTCTGGGCGCTTAACTGCCACCCAGCAACCCATGGGGTAGGTCGATGTAAGCAAACAACCTTAGGCTTAGTCGGCGCCTTCATATAGTCAACAGGCTGATAACCAAACTGAACTTTACAGGAACTATCCGGCATTCTTGGAAGCAAAAAACACCTCAGCATCGTAAAGCACACAAGTATGATCAAGTGTCATACTTTACTACAACATTTTTCCTCTCGTGGTAGAACTAAAAACTCATTTACACCACGAAGCAAAATATTGATACACCTGGTAACTCGCTAGTGAGAGGCTGGTGATGCGCCCATTGATTCACTGCGACGTCGCTCCCGGTTCCTTCATAAATTTTCGATGCCCGATATTATCCACCTCAAAATTGTCTTGAGAGAATTACGGCGAAATTGAACCGGGGAAGCACCCTTTTCGGGTGCTCCCCCACTATCGGGCCCTGCCCAAGTTAATGGAGGGGCTGCCCTTAATTCGTACTCCCAACAGATTTTTACCTTACCGAGAGGCCAGTACATGGTGTATTGGAACCACAAAAATGAACACATGTGAAACTAAAATACCGACTACATAAAGTCACGCTGAAAACTCCTTATCTGAACAGCAGAGCTATTTGCGGAAAACTGCACATAAATTAAAAATAACTTCCGAACAAGTAACAATACATCATGATAAACTATTGTGCAGGAAACTGTGTTTATCATTATCATACATGCTCACGCTCAGAAGTCTAAGGGGTAGCCGGGGTCGCCGTGGAGGGGGGTCGTCTCAGGAACGGTAAAGACCTTCGGGGGATGATAAAGAGCTGACAACATCTCCATCTACAATCGCACTCTCATTTTTACCAATTTTCCCTTGTTTTTTGCAAAAAGTTCATCGGGCGCGGGTGGGTAAGCGGAGCCTCAGAGGGTTTGTAGCGTGGTAGCCACACGAGGGTAGATCAGGCCCTCGGAGGGTGGTGGTCCGACGCCTTAGGGGGCAGCCGCCTTTACCGCTGATTCGGTACGTATGATCATTAAGGAAAAATAAATAAGGTACCGTATATCCGATTGGTGTTTCGACCTCGCTTCCGCCTGCGCTACCAGCCACGTTTGTATTACCGCCTCGTAATTTGCAAGCAATATGATAAAATGTAAACAGGATATGATGGTTCACGCCGAGATCAGGCGGTATCTTAATCTTGATTTCGTCGTAGAACACAGGTGTTCTGAATGGAAATTGAATAATTATAATAATGCATAATCGAAGAACAATAATTGGCTAACTATATACACTCGACCTTCGTGTTGGTAAAGGCTAATTTGCAATAAATACTGCAACGATTCAGTTCAAATATACGGTTGCCATTAATAAACAAAGCCAGGTTGTGACTGCTTAGCACACCCAGCCGCATCCAGGCACAGTTGGCACGTATTAGCATAAGCAACTACTTCACACGAGTTCGTTGTTGGAAAGTAGTGGATACTTGTGACTAAAAAATTGCATTAATCAGGCGTTGCATTAACAGCGATTACATTTACAGCAAGTAACAAATTAGTGAACGCACCTATACCGTTTTCCATGTCGGGGTGTTGGCGAACCTCGAACTACTAAAATTTTACGACGGAAAGTATCTTATTGTACTACGTTGAATTATAACTCATTTGCTGTCCTTTAGCCTATTACAAATAACCTTACAAGATCATCGTTCTCCAAGAACAAGCAGGAAACTAACCTAGTCTAATTAACTAATTTTGAAAATTTAACTTTTCGGGATATTTTAAAACTTCAGCCCATGGCTCGAAAACGGCTGCTCTAACAAAAATTATATAACAACAAAGTTGTAACTCAATGTGAGCATTCTATATATTTCCAATCGATGCATCTGGCAAGTGTTATGATCTAAAATCTTTGAAGAATCCGAATGGCCAACATCAAAAATCGGTAGTTGTATCGGCTTTTGTGCAATCTGGGCAGAAAATCATTGCAGCAGCGCAAATGCAAAGCCAGGCGCACAGTTAAATTATGCGCCGAATAAATCAATCTATGGATTAGTTTTATGACTAACAGAATTTGGTTAATTAAGGCTATTCGAGGGAGCTTCGGCGAGCTATGGGCCGGAAAATGTACGTTATTTCACAACTGTTATAAGCTTAGCAGTGCAATCGAGAACCATATTTTTAAAAGCGATATCACATGTTTCACCAACATCTCGCTATGGGTCATTTCACGAAACTATATCATTTTAGTCGGGGGAGTGGGTACATCGGCACTTTTTGGCCCATAGCACCATTTTTTGGTAGGATATTTTATTTTGCTGTGAGATGTAGTAATAGTATGTCCGACGGTGAAAATCAGGTATGGTGGACCTCTGTACCCCTAATATAGCAGGAGCCAGAGGCCTTCAAACAGGGTTGGCCAAATGAAGCCAAAAACACAGTCCCACTATAAACGTCCGCAGTAACGTCAGAACGTGATAGATATGTGTGTTTTTGAGTTCACTGTGATCCTTTGGTATTTGCTGATTTTTCTCCAAACACTTGGGAGGAAGCATTGACACTGAAGCTGACGTCAAGCTTCCGAGAATTTTTTCGTGACATGTAGCCCCCCCGACCAACGTCAAATCTGCCAGCTTGTATACGCTGGTAAATAACTTCAAAGTGCACTAACGCCAAAATTGCTATATTACGGTAATCGTAATCAGTACAGGTGTTATTGAAAAAAAGAATATCAGCGTCTGTCCATGTGTTGTTTGATTATGAGGTCGAAGGTCATAAAGTGCCAAAAATGGGGTATGAAAAATTTAGCCCCCCGACCTACCGAAAATTTAAGTGTAAAAAAGCCAAGTTTAGCATACAGTATTACAATAGGCCGGATAGAAACATAGTAACGCCACACTAGAATCGACCCATGTATTAAAAATTTTTAATGAAAATGTAACCCTCCCGACCTGACGTGTAGCCCCTCCCCCCCCCCGACCGCATGTATAATAAAAGAATCCGAAGGTTGCAAGACCCATATTAGTATAATAAGTTCATCATCATTCATCATCATTGCAGCATGATATGGGACCGTGCTGTAACTGGGTAGCTAGGGAACCCTTCTACCTGCCCGCACATCTATTCTTCGCATTGTACATGGTATCATCACCTAAATGTAAGCTAATCATATATAAATTGTGTTTGTTGTACAGCAGCGCCGTCTTAAAATAAATCTAGAATCTCTATAAGTAGCCAAAGTTTCACGCAATGTATGTTGTAGGAAGGTGTAGCCCCCCGACTGACATATCGGGGTGCCAATTGTTGCAAGGCTTAAGGATCTGCCTGAATTTTTATGTCGGACATCCCCCGCTCATGGTTGGTTTGTAAGCATAAAATGGTATCTGTAGATGCTGTCTCCGTTGCGCTAGAAAAACTTCAGCTACAGTCTTATTCTAAATTGGTCGATTTTAACCCCCAAAGGGCCATAACGGCACCAATTTTAGGTCGCAAGTGCTCCAAATGGCTTGACTGGAACCATTTTGGTCCGCCTTGCACAAAAACAGACCATGGTTCGCGTGTTACTGCGTCAAACTACAGAATAATGACGTATTTTGGAGTGAAATTTGATCACCAAGAGGGCCCTTTCCGAGCCCTGTAGCAGATTTCAGGTAGCTTTTGTGCATAGAGACATCGATATTCGAAAAATTCAGGGTTTTTTATGTCGGAAGGGTCTAGACACTGTACATACGAAAACGTTTCATTTTGGCTTTAAAAGTGAGTGGTGTTTCAAAAGTACATTGTTTCGTGAAATGACCCCTATAATAAACGTTAATGTTCTGTGTTTTTGCTATAGTTCGGGAATATATACATTCTCAGTTGAAATTAACGCTTGAGGTTCGCAATATAATAAACAATCCAGTGTTCTGCTATTACCGTAGAACTATTCTACTTCAGCATGTCCACGTTTTCGGCATAAATGCAACGTACTTGTTGTGACAGACTAACCAAAAATTATGCCGTTCAAGAAGCAAGAACTGGTAACTAATAAGATTCCAAAAAACGGCAACATCAATACGGTAATCAAATCACTATGGTTAATATGAGGTCTACAAAAATTATCACATCCCCAAAGAAACGAACCGTGAAGAAACTATTATAAAATGAAACGACTATTCTAATCAGTCACTCCAGCTTAGATTATATTTTCAACGAATCAGTGGAGGCATCAGAACTAAATGATAATATTTGTTTTGCCTATTTCGCGAATACAACCGACGGATATTATAGTTCTGATTTGACACAATGGCTCATCAATTTCGTTTCCTTTCGTAGTACAGCACTGGTGTTTACCAAATTCGGGCTGACAAATGCATTACATAGGTAAGATTCAGTCGTTACTTTGCACTTGCACATGCCGTAAGTTCTTATCTAGTATCTCGCAAGAGACTGTGAGACGGAGCGAGTGTTGTTTCATTTTCATCATTTTGTTTAATCTCGTGTAACAGGTTGTGTTTGATGTATATACAACCCTAAAACTTCTTTGACCCTGAACCCAATGAAAATTCTAAAACCTCATCAATCTTAACCACATCGTGTTCTCAGATAACGAAATCTTCGTATTCAGATTCAGCCTACCGGAAAACCTATAGACAATTCTTCCTGACCGGTACGCAATACCAAACCAAACAACTGAAGACAGACTATATTCTGGAGATCCGGCCCATTGACACTAAACCCATTGAAGAGGCATGAAATATACACGATGGACTGTAGATAACCAAATCAATGTATTCAGCATACGAAAAACGTCTATACAAGCTATTTTTGATGCCATATAGCAAACTGTTGAAGACATACTACACTATGGAAGTCAGGTTCATTGACCCTAAACACATCGAAAACCATGAAATATGTACGCTGGACAACATAACCAAATCATTGTATTCAGTTGTCAGGAATAAATATATAAACCATTCTTAATGTCCTGCACACAATACATAAAATCAGACAAATGAAAACATACTACATTTTGAAAAACATGGTTTGTTCATCGTAAAACCCAATGAAAAGGTATAATATAATCAAGTTAGACTCGACATAGCAAAACCATTGTATTCATCGTGTTTGACAACCTAATAGACACTCATTACAGTGGTGCTACAAAAAGTCGTGGTGGGCAAGGTTGTAGATATCGATGCAATGACATGGACTGTGAAACACTAGTACCGGTATGGCAAGATTTGGGAATGACCCTTAAAACCGTGTTTTTGCCCTTTTGACCGGAAGATGGTGTAGAGTTATTCGCGTTCAACTAAAGGGTGCATCGTCATCACATTTGCTATACAACAAAAAGATTTGTCGAAACCCATGCATTCGAAAACCGATTATGAATGACAAACAGGCGAAAAAAACAAATTTTCACGATTACGTATTTCTTGCAGTTATTACATTGCTTCTTCAAATTTTATGCTTATTTATGGAAAGTCAATTATTACCTAATCTTTTTCACGACCTTGAAATTTCTTTTATTTTCATATTTTATAATTAGTGGAATAAAATTCCCTGTGAAAACGATAACTTCGGTACACGCAAGTGTTATATACAATATTGATCAAGTTCAGTTTGCCAGATTTCCTAGTTAATAAATTCAGAAAAGGGCTTGCTATTTAAGCTTATTTCTAATTTAAAAGCGCCTTAGGTCCTAATCAACAACTAAACCCACTGGATTAACTAAAATAGCAGTGTCGAAGCACATAATAATTACGTTAAACTTAGAAAGTACTTACTTATTGTGGTAGCTCACAACGCTGTACTGTGTGTTTGACATCTCCGGGCAGCTAGATTTACCAAAAATAAGAGGAAGCGCGCCTGTACGCCAATCTTCGCTGGACATCAACTGGACTTTTATCGAAATGTTTCTCGAAGACCCAGCCCGTGCAGAAAAATTGAGGCTTCTCGGATAAATATACAGAAGATCGCTAAAATTAGTAACTCTTAGCGTTATAACAAGTATATCAACAATTTTAATATCATCTTGTTGACTTAACTAATTAAGCTTAACTAAGCTACAAGGTAGTGCTAAATGTCACTTTTCCTTCGACTGTTAACATTTTTCACTTGAAATTAAATTCAGATTTATTATTTAATGAAATTTGAACGAATTGGAAATAATAACTACAAATTTAAAGTTGTTAGCACAATGTTTACATGAATACATCAACACATGCCTGAATGAAGATGATAAAAAAATAAAAACGTAAAGAAAACAACGGAATGTACAAAAGTCGCAAGAATCGAATACTGAGTTTCGACCAAACCAATTAGCTCAAGAATTCTAAGGTATCTACATTAGTTATCAATATTCTGGTTTAGCTACAAAGCAAGTCTCGAGCGAGCGATAATTTCGCGGATAACAGTAAGTACAAAACCCACTTATAGCTTTTCTTAGTTGACAAGATAATTATATCTGTAATAAAGTGCACCAAGTCAGGTCCGAATACAATAAAATCCAAAAACCATTAAACTTGACCCTATCTTTCGTCTGCGGCAGCTTTGCAGCAATATTTGAATTGGTAATGCATATAAATATAAAGTAATCTGAGCAACACTTTTACGGAATGTTTGTAGAATAGTATGAAACTCGGTCATACTCATGTACTTTGCTTTATCCGTTGATTATTTTTCGCCCTATCCCACCAAGGATTACAAGGACAAAATAAAACTCTCTCTGTGGGATATTTATTATCCGGGTTGCTTGGAGTGATAGCGTTTACCACAGGGTTTGTTGAAGTGTTGCCAAACGCCGCCGAGAACCCTGTCCTGCCTCGGCTAAATTATGGCTTCCCCCAAGATATGATCCTAGTACCTGCTGGTATTTTGATATATCAAAATAGTTGTTAAACCAAAAATCGGTTAAAAGAAAACTTAATACTACTTTCTTTATTTTGATTTATGATAAATTCTTGAGTGAAATGAAGCACTACCTGTAGTCGCATTAAATACGCGACAAAAATAATCATGTTATACACGCGCGGAAAACAAGATAGAATTCAACTATGATACCTGGGGGCCCAGGTTTGACCTGTTAAATTGCGGGAAGTTGTTCCCCAGGTATTTCTGGACAACTACGTCCCAGGTTGAAGCTGAGTCTCCATCACAAACCCCCTGCGTAGAACTGTTTTGGTCTTATAGAGGGGCTGGGTACCTTGGAAGTAGTAGACACTGCAAAGAAACTTTTGGGGCGGTAGTCGGTACCGACGCAAGGACCACGTGGTGAGGCGGCAAATTCTGCCAGAGAGCTTTATTGGCATTTGCGCTTGAAGGGGTATCAACTACTCCAATAAACTCGTTGCAAACCTTGGGGTGTGGTAGTCGATTCCCACGATACCCATAGTGATGGTTGATCTCCTCCAAAGAACCATGGTTGTAGCAGCAAATACCCCAAAGAACCATTCACCCCTACTGACATCTTAGCGGGGATATGCAGAAAAACGACCTTATCATCGGAAAAAGCCAAATACATGATTATACTATATAGACAGGGCATCATACTCTTCTTCAAAATTTTCTCTTAATAAACTCTTATTACCGATAAGCAAAATGCGGCAAATATGTTTCCTGTGTTGGAAACTCGAGGATTTCCTTGATAGGGCGAGCATCTAGCTGAGGATACGGGCTGAGTTTTATCAATTCAGGAGACACCGAATTCGGCGCGTCAGCGGGATCGTTCGCTGGCGAGAATTCCAGTTTGAGCGAACCTGAAACTAATGTAAATTATCGCATACTTAGCGTTTTAACTTTTATATGAAAAAGTATAAGGTAAACATCCATTGTTAAAACATTGCAGTTTCAAAATTTTAGAAACATTTTGACAATCACAAATATATGTGTGACTATAGGGACAGTACGACATACAATATCTGAAGAAAGTGTTCAAAAATGATTTGACGAAAACAATTACTTAAGCATAAGTCGTGCATAGGAAACATACCTTAGTCTTGTCTTAGCAACCAAACGTAAAAAACAAATCGAATGGACCCATTTCAGCTAGTGTAAAAGGCTTCGTGTGGTTATGGCTTTGTAAAGTAATCTTGTACGTTTTCTCTCAGTGCCATTACCTATTTTAAGCTTCCAATACAATGCGTTAATAAGTTCGATATTTTTAATCTTCTGCCTAATAGGTATTCATATTATATGATAAAGAAATCGTTCGGTTCAATTTGATTGTTACATTATAACACACGTCATAAATTAAGGCTCTTAGTAAGAAACGTCAAAAGGCTCTCTTCAAAAACTTTCGTAGCAACAAAATATTCGGTTCAACATGTGACAATTTGCTTAAGGCCATATTTGGATTTCCTTTATTGCCGGCTTCTAAATTTATATACATTCCCGGGGAACGCCGCCCCGGCTCGAACAACGGGGGCGCCGAATCTTGCCCTGGGTATGAGATATGTGGCAATGACAAGTAAACCGGGAGCTTCGAAATTAAAAAAATTCAAAATTTATAAAAACATTGGGCGCAAATCACAATAATTTCTATATGAAAAAAGCACAAAACAAACTGTAGTTACATTCAGAATTAAGTGCACATAACATCGAGCGACGACGCAATGGAAAGATAGCGCAATTGATCGATCTTCGTTTAGAGGAAATTCGTTGAATTAAATGCAAACTAACATTTTTTATCAAAAATGTTTTTATTAACTAAAAAATAAATTGGATTCTAGTATTCAATCTAATTTATTTTCGATAAATCTATTTACCCGGGGTATGAGATATGGGGCAATGACAACTATATACACCGGGAGCTTCGAAATTAAAAAAATTCAAAATTTATGAAAAACATTGGGCGCAAATCACAATAATTTCTATATGAAAAAAGCACAAAACAAACTGTAGTTACAATCAGAATTAAGTGCACATAACATCGAGCGACGACGCAATGGAACGATAGCGCAATTGATCGATCTTCGTTTAGAGGAAATTCGTTGAATTAAACGCAAGCTAACATTTTTATCAAAAATGTTTTAATTAACTAAAAAATAAATTAGGTTCCAGTATTCAATCTAGTTTATTTTCGATCGATTAATTTACATAATTCCGATTGCGTTTAACAAACGAAAATCATCGAAATGGAACGAGATTACGTTCGGTTTTTGAGCACTTAATTCTGACTGTAATTGTAATATACATAGTACAAGAATTTTTATTAACAACAATCTATCGTAAATTTTCAATGACATACCAGGTATACATTTAAGTTTCTTCATTAGAAGGGTTGGTTTTTTAACATCGGATAGATGTTTAAACAGATCTTCGTCGGTCAGTCTGTCGGTTTCCTTAAATGCAAAAGAGTCAAATTTAATCGTGGCATTCACACGTATGGTACTATAAATTTTAGGAATGGTTGATTTTGGCATTTCGTAAGGCTAAACGGTATATAAAAAGGTAGTGAAAAGGTATATAAGGCATTTCATATGTAAACCCATCCTGAGTGTTTTCAGAGCTTGGAGATGCCAAGCGACCACACTGAAATATTGTTGATCGACTTCGAAACTTCTGGACATTCTACAACCACCATATAGTGATCCAACTTTAGTACACTGATACCGGTCCTGCCCGCCCCAGCTCAGATTCACTCTTCGGTGTTACCAGCCTTCTAGAATACCAGTTCAATGAAAGATCCTACTTTGTAGACGATGATCCCGAAAACACATCCTACTAAACCGGGAGCGTTTCAATGGTCCAGCTCCGATTTTAAACACAAAACACCAAATTGTCTAAAATTGACTGCGGAAGTTTGCTAACAACGGAAATACTGAAATTAACTAACTCAGAGTGTGCGCAACTTTTATGTCTTATTCCGCTATATAACTAAATAATTACAGCTTAGCAAACATTTTACCCATATGCGAGCCTATCTGTAACACTAACAGCGATCCACTGTAACTACCTGAAAAGCGTAATCGGCGTTTTTGCGCTGCCAGCTGCTTCATTTCCACATTACCTTGGAATTAAAAGTAATTATTGTTCCAATTTTTTTTTCAATATTGTTGGTGAAACCGCACTCAGAGGTTGTTGTTTGTCTTGATCTTACATAATGCGGAAATAAATAAATCTGCACAAAAGTTAAATGAACGTAAGCGTAACCGCTAAGTTATATTTTGTTTATTCAACTTTTTCTAAATTAACGGAGCATCGGTCCAAATCGCTACGGTCCGCATCAAACAGATAGCAGCCCGACCTATTGCATGACACTATAAACAAGGCCAAATTTTATTGTCTATGCCAAAAACACATTGGAACAAACAGAATTGACTGATTAATCTTACTCAAGCGATTTGTTTTAAAAACATATACGACGTAAAAACAAACAGTAACAAAAGACAGGTTAAATTATATTTCATTCTTATTCACCTTCTTGTACATTACGGTGGATCGGTCCGCTGTGGTTCGAACCAAATAAGAGTCCAGGACGGTTCGATTGCATTTTAGCAACAAGTTTTCTCATTATTCAAAATATGATTATTATTTAACTTATCCAAGCTGTGACGATAGCGTTTGATTAGCCTAATTTCAGCCTATATAAGCAGCGCCGTAGTTTCAAGTAGGGTTAACTCGCGTTTGATAGTCGTTTAAATGAGTGGTTGTTACTGGATCCTAATTCGCCGTGGTCTTGCAATCGCTACTAAAAGTTTGTTACCAAATATTGTGAATTTGTTCTAATCGTGGCTTAAATAAATGATATTTTGAGTTTTCGTAATGGACACGGTCACAACATCACTGCGACCTAGGACAAATTGTCTATTACAAAAGCGTACAGCAAGCCAATACTGGGCTCTCCACATTGGGAGCCTGACATTTTCGAGTGTAACAACGATGTGCCCTGGGTTCGTACCCCCTAGCAAAAGTTTGGACTCCCCCGGTTCAAAGTCTCTAGGCAAATTTTTTTGTTTCCGCTCGGTAAAAGCACCCCCAAAAGACATAAATTTATGTTAAACCCAAAAATTTCGCAAATTTTGACAAAATTTGTTTCAAAATCACTATTTTCCCCATCAAAAAGGTTTGGCAGTGTTTCTGACACGATTTTTAATCGTTTTTCTCTTGGCAAAATGCACCCTTGTGAAATCACCCCAGGGTATGTACGATTCCCTTGGTTGAAGCTGCGGAGTCCAAACAGGGGAATGTACAGGTAATATTATGGTAATAAATCTTGCTCTGCTAATACCGAGTTGTCGTGTAGAGAAGGATCGTTCTAACACAAGGTTAACTGACTATGGTTTTTATCTTGAGTAATCATAACAAAAGCCAGAATAAGTAAAAGAAGCGCGCCAGCAACAAACAGCCGAAAGACCCCATTTACTGTTCGCTAACAAAACATGCAGCAGAGTTTGCAGCTAAACGACATAGCAACGTGATAAACACATAGCAACATGATAAAAATTAATTACAAGACCCCCAAGATAACTTGTAGGCACGTTTAGAGTTTAAATGTACTCCTGATATTTCTGGTTTTCCAAGTCTGGATCTGGGTATCCCAGTTTAAAGCATCTTATGTATTATTTTGATCCTTTGAAGAGGTCAATAGGAATACAAAAATTGCGTTATATGATGCTTAACATAGTCTAACCATATGAAAACATTTTTTAAATTACCGCAGATGTGACGTTGTGTATTGTGTGCGAGCTGTAATAATTTTCTGGCTGTAAAGAAGCACTACATGGCGAGAAACCATAACTACAGTTTTAAGCGTAGCAAGTCGCTACAACAGTCGTCGATAGTAATTATTGTTTCAAATAATGAAGGAGAACGAGCAGAGAATAAATTCCTGAGCATTATATTTTATCAGCAGACGGCCAAGCACTGAAGCATAAACCTCAAGGTAGCTGGTTTCAAATTTTACCGCTATTACCGGAGATGCTTTAAAAATATGTATCCAAAAACACAGCTTATATACTATTTATACCGCCGATGTCTCACCTTTATCTTGAATATAGCCTACAGTTAGTAATCAATGGCAGAACAAACAGACAATATATATATTTGCTACAAAAAAGTGTCATGGGTTATTCGTCTTACCTATAAGCCTATGCATTTGACATCTATTGCGCATTTTGTCAAATTTAGTGCAAACGGTAGTTGCAAATGTAATAAAATTGCATTGATGATTACCTGTTTGAAAAAGTTATTAACTGTCGCTGTTATTGGGCAAAACGTGTCCATATTTAGCGCTAAAGCATCGGTCGCCGCAGAAGCATTGTCGTCACCAGTGCGATCGTAACCACCTCGACCAACGTATGTACCGGTTCCCGCAGACGCGGTTGTCTTTGTGGATCCTTTACGGCTAAGACTTCCAGAACCAACACGTCGCAAGCTACCGCCAGCGCTGTGCGTGGATTTGTCATCTCTATCACGACGACGATCTAAACGCGAAACCATAAAAATGTGATACACAATTTATTGCAACCTGCCTTTAATAAGTTCATGGTTACATCTAACAATCAACGGACGAGAAGGAATAACATTACATCCAATATCTCCTACAAATAAGACAGCCTGACGCCGCGTTACAGACGTTCAAATTTGCTTACGGGATTGCATAAAATAAATTTTACTGCCTTTAACAAATTACACGATAAATCCTAGTGAATTCAAAACCAGGGAGAATACATTAAGAGTTTAACGTAACTTTGTTCATAAACCCCAGAGTTGATCCATACACTGCTACAATATTTAATTAATAGTAAACGTAATAAATTACAAAAAGTGAGCGGGCAACAGGCAAAGTATTTGGTATTTTATTTGCATTGAGTATACATATATTTTAACTAAATATTTAATCAATTTTAAATAAAAATCACGTTTTAGGCAATTGATGCCAATTCCACCATGTAAAAAAACTCGCTAGCTAAAAAATTAGCTAATTATTAGTAAAATCAACTAATTAGCTGATTAACTAATTGGCACTCATGATAAAATCTTTGAGCTTTAAAAGCCACATATTCATGATCATCGACATAGAAAACTCCTCAGCGCAACTAATTAGTAAAGTTGAAATGATTTTAAAATTTGCATGAAATAACATATTTAATTAACTAATTAGCTTATACGGGCAAGTTTTATATCTTCAGAAATATATTCATGTTCAGCGACATAGAATACATCCGTGTGTAATTTATTGTTCATTTCTGAGCAAGTTGAAAATTTTCAAAAATTAGCTAATTAACTAACTAATTAGCGTGTTTTAGCTTCCTTGGACAGTAATAAAGAGCAGATTCACAATCGGATGTAGTATATGCACCTAAATAATAGCTTTAAACTAATTATTCATTGAAAAATAAGTAATTTTTGTTTGAAAATGCTAAAAATTAGGTAATTACTAATAATTAATTAAAGCAAATTTTTACCAAATATATGTCTTGCACCTTACCGATATTAGGCCTTTCAAACAAAAGTTTTTTGAATCGGCCCAGTAGTTATCAAACAGTTCCACTGAAGGACGGTCAGACGGTGCCGATTTTTCCCCCTCTGACGAAAACAAGAACGCTTCGCTTCGCTCCGTTCAATAATCACAGTAAGCATACGTACGCACATTATTGTATGGCAGAAGAAATAGCTGAGTAGTTTAGATTTTAGCCGAAAGAATATCTACCGTGAATAATTCTTTGATAACATGCATCCTACATCTTAACATAAAATGCATGTATTATGCTCTTTTTCATTTCAGGCCCCTCAGTGTTGAAACATGTTAAGGTATTGCAGTATTACCTAAGATAAACCAAACTGGTAATAAAGGCTAGCCCAAGAATATAACTCATAACAGCTGCTGCAAAGTAACGGCTAAGACAAGCATCGGCCAAATAAATTATCACTTTGTGTTTCTTAAATTGTATTATTACCATTAGCTTTCAACTAACCCAAAGTACCGCCAATCGTGTTGACATTTGCGTTCCCAACATTTGTTGTAGTCATCGGTCCACTAACAACACTCTCATTATCCGACAACGTTCCAATATCGACAAACGAGCCTCCACCGCCGCTTGTGTACGTGCTAGTGCCCATAACATCTGACGGACCCGTGGTCGCGGTATTGTTACGTTGTTCCAAACTAGACGCTCCGTTAAAAATATTTAGCAAGTACACAGCAGCCCAGGCGAAAGGCATTCGGTAAGCACCAAGACGTTCACAGAATTCCATCGCCGCAGAGGAGTATCCTTTTCCAGTACCGCTTTTCTGAAAAAATCTCAGAAAGAGCAGTAAAGAATTCGTTCCGCGGTGCAGCCTGCAAACAAGATCAATAATTGTAATCAACAATTATTGTGATTAAGCCCCGGCTTTGAACAAAGTATAAGTCTTATGATACAACACGCTACAATATCGGTAAAATCAATCTGATACCTATAGATATCTCTCAGGTTGTCACAAAAAAGGCTTTAGTTATCACTGGTCATAGACACAATTTAGGTGGGCTCTCTAAACAAAAGAAAACTGCACTTTTCTGTAAGCACAGGTTAGAGGACCCCACCGCATAATAAGTCATGTGTTTCTATCTCCAGAATATGTCCTGCGAATTTTTACTCTCCCTTTGCAAAATACACCACATAACAATGACTTTTAACTCCATTGCAAATAAAAATTTCATACATTACTTAAAAATTTCCCAGAAAAACGATCAGATTAAAGCAACAATAAGAGTCACCGGTAATCGCTCCTTCTGCTCTATTAGTTGTTGAACTTAGGGCGGTAGCCATTACCGACCCAAAGAACGTCGGGGCACAACCCTAAAATCCTTGGAGGGAAGAAGGATGCGGGCACGCCCCTAACGATCAAATCATCGGATAAAGTACAGTGTCATGCTCGTCTACAAAACCTTAATGAACTCATGGTTATACATCGTTCATAATTCCGGTATACCGAATAACATGTTTACTTTGCGATATTATTTCACAGATTTTTTATACATATTATATATTCGGTATAATATCGACCCAGCTTTTTCGATATTTTATCTCATTATGGGCCTCGCTGACACCTTACTACTAACCTTCGGTCGCATCGTTTCTAGATATTTTCCAGGTTTAATGATCCTGACCGTGACATACTTTGAGTATAATTTTACAAATCTTGACATACCTTTTAAACTGTTAGCATTGTTTTTATGGGTTTAGTTCCGGTCCTTCGCTGTATATTTTGGTATGAGAACTTTAATATTTGGTCTGGGTGACCCACTCCTGTTATCGTAATATGGCTAATATGGTCAATACTGCTTGGAAACATAAACCGCAGCTGTGTAAATTCATCACAACTGTTGAACTTGTTTTCCATATTTTTATAGTGAGGTCAAAGGTTCATTCACAGTAGTTAGGATCTACTGGTTCGGTCTATTGTAACACTGTAGCTCCGTTCGTATCGTTTTCCGCGTACGAATATGATACTTAATTACTACGAACTATTAGTAACTGAGATTAGCTAACAGTTTCGATAAAACAGTTCGAATAGAAATAATTGGTTGATATATTTTGGTTTTCAAAGCATTTATCTGTAAACACGCAATAACATTGACACTGGTTAATGTTTAAGCAATTCGCTTGAAACTCCAGGCTTAAAACTTTTCAGGGTTATTTTTACCCTACTTCGAACTCTTATATAAATTGCTATACCCGGTTAATATATGTATATATATTACATACTTTGTCTGAAACTCCAGATTTAAATAATTCACGGTCATCTTTATATACGTTTCGCTTTTATATTTGGATTATGGCAAACCGAAGTCGTATTTCTACATTGGATTTCGGACACAGTTCAGTTATTCTTGGATTTTTGTTTGGTGATATCTACAATCTTTTGTGGTCTGTGTGGAGTGAAACCGTTAGCGCCGTTAACTATAATATTACATAGTATGTTTCTTCAACAAGCGGTATTTATACTCCAATGGGGCCTTTCTCTACTCTTCGGTTACATCACTTCTGTTAAATTTTTTTACACTATTGTTATTGTAAATTGCTTTCTATGCAGTATAACAAGCGAAAGCACTCAGCACATGTGTTGTACTTTCTTACGACCGATAGATTATCATCTTTGGACCTGCGACTCAGTATCAATTATCCCCTTTAGTGACCTCCTTTAATTTAATTATTTTCAAATTTAACAAACTCTTACTGCTATCTAGCTTTCGGTCATACACCTCAATCTACTCAATCCCGTCGATATGCTACAACAGATTTAGGCTAGAATTAGGTACTCGAATCAGACCTTAGATTATAATAACGGATTATATAAGGTACTTCCCATACACTTATGGGGCTATAACCAATTTTCTAAATTTGAATATTACCTTGTTCTGATTAAACTTTAAGTCTAAGTACCCTAGTCTAGCCTTTTATAACGTCTTAATGAGACTCTTCAGGAATAACTATAATTGCTCCGATTACTTAAAACCAACCCATATAGAACTTACAAATCAATTCCTTTAAATGTTAACAAAAATTGGTGCTTTCTCCTCCATTTATATTATACTTTTACCGTTTTGTAATTGTATTACGGTTTTAATTGTGGATAAGGCACTTATATAATATAAAGATTAACAATAAATAATGAAGAATAAAAATAAAAATTGGTAAAATAAATCCTAGTATTTCGATATTTATATCGCGTTTCGATTTGCCTATGTGCCCTAGTACTTATGAATAAAGTGCCAAAAACCGGTCATGCTGATAGCCTCCAGATATAGCAGACCTTTCAATATCAAGGCGCCCAAGGATGCAGGTGCTCAGAATGCTAATATATAAATTTCTTATTTATTTATTTATCAAATTAATTTTTATAAATCAAAATGTTTTTTTTTGAAATGTAGATATTTTTACAATTAAACAAAATATTTTTCCACAATTTTTTGGCTGTCTTTCATTACAAGTTAACCCAGAAAACTGTGACAAATTTAATTAATCTCATTTATGTTCCAAACTATTTGATTAAACAAATACAACCATATAAATTCCAATATTAGCGTTCTGAGTGAGAAGATGGGTGTAAGCAACTTTAATATTTTTTCCAATATCTGGAACTGATATCCCCGTCCGTTGACTATACATTTTTAATACACTGTTCATGCCAGTATCAAACTTGTGTTTCTCAACACACTTCTGAGATAACATGACAGTTCCATGAGATAATTGCACGCGTCCTGTTCATCGCTTAAATACATAGTGGCATCCGTCATTTTCTACATACAGTGCTAGCTGTTTACCACGGGTTTATAATTGCTGCTGTTTTTGTTGTTAGCATATAATAGCACTAACTTGTAAAGTTTTTATCACCGGGCCGAATGTTTCACTACTAGCTTCTATTACCCTGTTTGTTTTGCTCGTTCGGTTTAAGTACACGTCAACGGGATTACATTTTGTAACCCTTACCCACAGTCAGTCCGTATAATATACTTATCTTTTTCGGTTCGGGTTGAGAAATTATACTTCGAAGACATTAAGCATATGTTTAATAACCCCTTTTATACATAACCATAGAAGTATAGATAGGTAATAGTGAACTCTTGTCTTCAGTTTAATTAAATATCACGAGCGACATTTGAATCTCTTAAGACGGAATACATGACATGGAATCGTAACGTATTGTAATATAATTTCGCATCAACTCATTTACACGAATATTGGGTTAAAACGATTAATTCAACGTACATCTACATCACGGTTTGCATTGTTATTTTATATCGTTTTGCTAAGTCGATCGAAATTTCTAATCGTTGTATTCATACATTTTAGCTTTGTATAATCAACCGTATCGTTTTTTTACAATGGATAATGCGGGGTTTGAAGGTTTCAACGATTTCACCAACGACGTTACTAACAAAGATATTAATCCTAATATTACTGGTAACCTCTTTAGGCTTCAATATCACTGACATATTCTTTAAGTATTCTTTATTAATCTATTGCTGTAGTAGGTATTGGATACCTCACTATACTAATTTATGTATATATTCGGGTACTGCATGTGTGAAGAATATTATATACACCCAAACGCCACAGATTTTATAAGATTGCTGGCCGTGGTGGCATGATCGACACAGTGATTTGTCTCTTTTGACCACTTAAATCTGACATATGTCAATAATCGTGTAAGGCTCAAAATCTGGTAGATCTTTTAACCCGAAAACACTACAAACATTGAGAACAAGAATAATAATTGAATTAAGAACGAATACCTAACTAGAATAACAACTAGATTTTGTTTTTATACCTACTTTATCTTCTTTAATATAAGGCTCGACAATTTCGGAAATGTCTCCGGCTTGCAGCACTTTTTCGAGCTAAAATAATTTAGTATTATCCTTCGCTTCAACACGCTTTTATTTACAGTTACAAAGAAAAATTAATTTTAACGATATTATGCAACGAAAATATCCTGCAATCACATGTACATATTAAATCACTCAATTAATGTAGATATATTTAGTTCCAGCTCAGTCATACCATTCGAAATTCGCCTTGTATTTCTAAATTTAGTAGTGAACTGGCAAATCTAACTGTTGAAAAGACATATCTATCGGTTTCTCGAGCCATTGTGTCTTATTGATTAGCTACTGGAGCCAACAAGTCATGGCCATACTAATTTTTAATGAATGGAACAGATATATAATACTTAAATAGTCATATATACGCAAATTGCGAGCAGTAAAATCAAAAGAGCCTTAACGTGAAAAGTCTGCTTTATGCCAAATAAATAATGACACAACCAAATCAGACAACATAAGATTTTTGTATAATTTTTATATCATTATGTTGTCTAGTTTAAAGTGGCTGCAGATTCAGAAATGTTTGGTATGTAAGCACATTATATATATTGTTCTAGAGATTCTTCACCAAGGCCAAGAACAAATAAATCATTATTCGTCTGCTATCGTGCTTTACAATGTGCAGAAACTATACGAAACCCCAAGTAATCTCTTAAATTTTTTTGGAAATCTAGATTTTGCATCTGCTTCCTGAAATGTGAGCCATCATTAGTTAGTCCGATTTGGCGGCCAAACGAGTGTCTGTAGATATCGCACGTTTAGTGTCGCTTTGTTATGGAAAAATTACCATCAACATTCAAAACACCTTGCCATACTTCACCCCAGCTAATCTACACACAACAGATTTAACTAAAAAGCACAAACTATGCAACTTACTCTCAAAACCAGATACAAATGAGGCGAAGGGTTTGAAATGTTAAATACTGCTGTCCGACTAAGAGAAGATAAATCTTGGTATGGAACGTGATTTTTGAGGTATCCTTTGATCGCCTCGTTGTTCAAATCGAAGTAGAAATTCTCGGATACCTGAAGTAGCAATATAGACAAATCGTTGTTTGAACGTGGAAAACCGAGTGTAACGTTTTCTTATAACTTTGTGATGGTGCGATTTTGCCAAAAACCTTGATGAAGTCATGAAATGAACAAACGTAAAAAACAATATTCAGATAAAGTGGAAGTGCTTTGTGCGTAAACAATTTTATCAAACGGAACAAGTTACATCTCGCACACAACGAAGGTGAATACCTAAATACCCACTTATTCATTGTAGTCTCTAACCATAAAACCAGCAAGTTTAAAAAATTAAACAACCAACCTATAAACAAATCCTTGATATGAAACAAGCAAGAAATCCACGTTACCGCAATTCTGAAAATTTCACATCTTCGTGGTATTCTCTAAACTCAGGCTCCAAAACAGCTGCCCAGTCAATCGCAAAGTTGTAGCCCCAACTATGTTATGATGAAAAAATCCCATCCAGCATTTTTGATTCGCTAGCTCGGTGCAGTTAAAAATTAAAATATCAGGGACTCCACTGCAATCCAAATCACAGTTTCAAACTCGTGCCGGCTTTGCGAAATTTGGTGCTACATTGCAACACAAACGCACAGCTAGAAGCACAATATTAAACAATACTACTTGTCAAAAAACATGGAATGACCAAAAATCAAATATATAACCACAGATTTTTATAATGGGAAGAGGCGCTGACCCCGTACCCCCACATTGACTTTGTTTAATTTCAAAAAGAAATGCCTCCACCTGACCCCTAAAATTTCCTTGTTGACCACGACAGTTTGCTCTAACTTTTGCTCAATAATTGCGAATTTTCCACAGTTTTTGTTTAATTTTTTTTCCAAAAATTCTGGATTTTGAAAAGTGATTGGCTTGACCCCTAGTTGCAATCTCCCCCCCCCCCATGTTACGGTCAGTGCTGACCATAGATCTCGGACCACTAGTTTCAGAGGTATAAAAACAACAGATCTATGCTTACTACAGACATACAAAAGAGATTGCGCACCCCATAACGAGTTTGCTTTAAATCTTAGATCCCCATCTTCATTAAGCTAATGTTGGGATTTCTATCCTATATGTGATCTAACTGAAACCCCGCACATAACCAACCATATCAATTCATATCAACGAGCAGTGACTTAAATATTCGATACAGTAATGGCATCTGATTGGTATTGCATTCTAGAATTGAGTATTTTCAACATTCATTGCAGTAATTCTTGTTATATGAGCATTAAGATCGCAGCCTATACAAACTTCGCACCGTGATTTCCATTACCTAAGGGAAAAACAGAAAACTAACATTTTTTCCAACTGTGAAATCCTATGTCTAACTGAGATTCAACAACGAGAACCATATTTCGAGATTCCAGCTCCAGCAACCGTATAATAATGTTATAGACTGAACTTCGTCTTTTCAAAATCGTTACCAGAACATTTGCATCCACGGCGTACGAGTCTAAGCCTAAGCATCAATATTCTACAGTCAAATAAGTCTACACTGCCTTTAGTCATTATAACAGCTTGAAGTAGTTACTGAAATCTTGCGCTAAAAATTCGACTGATCTAGACATACTATCTCTTGTCACCGTCATATTCAATTAAGATAAAATATAATATTGTTCAATCATGTCTTACACCACTTTGCTATGTAACCAACATACTTTCTTCTTTTCTTCAGCATCATATAGCGCCATTGAAGCAAAAATTGGCTCAAATTCTAAGTCAAGTCTGAAAAACCATAGGCACAATCAGACACATAAGGAAATATTGAATGAACTGAAACAAATGCCCTTTTCGCTTTATAGTTTCTGTATAGACTGATATTGAAAATGTGAGTTCGTTCAATACAACGATCAGACAGCACTTTCCAACGTAATTGTCGTCACAATTAGCGTATTACAATAAAAACGTTACAAAGTGGTGAAAACAACTTGTGCGAAATTAAAATGAAATATTTGACTATCGTTTGCAATTTTAATACACTAAATTCCGCCTAGTTAGGAAGCGAAATATACAGACACGAGCTGCAACCTAAGACTTCGAATGACTATTATAAAATGTTTCCATCGAAGCCTTAGGGTCGATTGCGTACGTTAACAAACATGTATTTTTCCGTTTTATATGTCGAAGCATGAGCTAGGATTTCAAAAATTTCTCTAAATTGAACCTAGCTAATGTTGGTTGACGCTATATATTTAGTTGAGGCTATACATTTATTATATTATTTGACAGTAATATTAGCAAATTTATTTTGCTTTGGGGTTGTTAGGCACATCGTTACTTCGCGAAAGTACAATAAACGTCTTTTAGGATTTGATATTTGCATGTGCTTCGTAAACAATACATGACTGTAGTTGCTATAAATCACCTTAGCGTCTTGTTATTTTATTTCATCTAGATTGCAATATATTTGTTACTCGCAATACCTATCTATACGTATACAAATATGTGCAATTATAAAGCGTTATCGAGTACATTTAAACCATTACAAATTATTGAAACACCGTTTCTGTTATCTGAGTAATGCGTCAACGGTGAAACTGTTAATATTAACTGACAGAAACATGCTAGTATTCATATAGAATCAGCACCAAGAAATATTGTTTAAATTAAAATATAACCATTTTTTACTTTAGTTCCTGCGAACGAATCTCAAAATGTTTGCGACTAATGCAAAAATGTTCTTGAAAAGCACGAAATCTATATCAGCCTCAATATATCGACAACGGCAAAAACAAGGCTAAAAGATAGTTTCAAAGACTTTATCAGAAAACAAACTTATCACTATTCCTCTGAATTAATGTTCTTACTAAATTCAAACAAACACAATTTCAAAACAGCAGCAATTAATTTTGTCGGAAATATTCGACGTCACAAAGATATCGCAAAAAAAAGCAGTTACTTCAAATCTACCACGTTAACCATGAGCCTGTGACTGGTTCTTTCGGTTGGCATTGGCGCCAAGGGTCGCTTCTCAATAACCTCGTCCTAGAATGGTAACAGTCTGAAGTTCCTTTAGATACAATATAATGCAGAAATATCGTTCACATTCAGTATTAATTATACGTTGTTTGTATAATTATTTATTTAAATTGTTGTGTCACGGAATTTTGAATTCGAAGGTACATTATCTAGTGTTCACAACAACACGCTAGTCCAAGCTTTCTGAGAATATGCCAGCGGCAGCAAGCAACATGGCAAGGCTTATGCAAACGATATAAACTAGCTAATACAAGATGGTCGGTGGTGCGTTTGTCTTGTATCCTAAAATTCCACCGGCGGCGAAGAACTATATACAATTTTACCAGCATCGCTAAATTTACGTAAATTACTCTAAAATCTCTAAGATTACTCAACATGATGATCGGAAAGCATAATATTATGTGTGACATTGGCTACTCCTCAGCAATACAGCAGTAACTCTATCGAGATTGCAGAGCGTAGCGAAGCATTGGTACACCCACGCCTTTTGCGTGCTAAGCCCATCAGTCCTCGATAACATACGCCGATATGATGTTTGTGGATATCACACAATACCGTTTCGAAATATCCTTCCTTCCATGAAAGGTACTAAGATGTGATAAAACCCTCATTTTGACCTCTGACCTCGAACCATGGGGGCGTCATACCCCCGAAGCCATGGAACCATGTGTCACAGGGCAAAACAGACACTGGCAATGAGTTTTCCACGCCCGAAAACTTCGAAATGAAAGTTTTCAGGCAATTAGGACGTCAGAACAAATTTTCGAATTATTTTGGTATGAAATAAAACCAACCAAAGAAAAAAATCGAAAGTTAAGATAACAATAACCTTGCTTCCATGAAAATTACTAAAATAGGGTACAACGAGTTAAAAAACCATCATTATAACCCCTGACACATACCTCAAATCAAACAACGATTGGGGAAGTACACGGTAAATCGACTATGCAGCTTCGAATGAGTCCAAGAATGAAAATCGGTTAAGTTGTTTTCGAGTTATGGCCGATCACACACACACAGACGGAATTTATGATTTCACCCCTGCAACACACAATCTCCACTAAGTAAGCAACAGTGACTATTAGCGCATTATAAATTTGCCACTGTAGCGGGGTGTGACACTAACTCCACATTACCGGCGACTCCTATAATTTGCAACTTCCACGCCGACATCTTGGCACTACAGAACAAATTTCACTAGAACTACAGCGAAATCAGTGTGTAACTTTAGTGAATTTTGGCTTTCGACACTTAACAAATTCATAAAATGTAACAATACAATGTACGTTAATTGCCCCATAGGCCTTCTACCTTCTCCACGGGACTTAAGATCATATCTAAACCCAAGAGCCCCATACTATGAAGTGACCATCAAAACATAATATTACTACAGACATTACTGCCGGAATCTGTACCTAGAGCTGAAATGATAAATTTGCAAGCTTACCTCACTTTCCAAAGGATACAAAGAGAGCAAATTGCTATGTCGATGTTTACTTCTCTGGGCTGCGTTAGCAGCATCCATTTCGTCAATTCGAACGTTCGATATCACGCCTAGATATACAATTACCATAGGGCAACAATGTAAAATAGACAAAATAATTCAATATACAACAGACAGTAGTACTCGTCATGTCCTTGGTACATCTAAAAAACTCAATATTGCATCAGACATCCCTAAAGTATTGTACTAATTTAAATTCCTGAAATTCGCAAATCAATAAAACGAATAATGAAATGTAGTTGTACACGAAGCTTTGTGTTTGCACTGTCCAATTATTTCCCGTCTAAACTCCCATAAAACCGACAAGCACTGGAAACGTTTTAATTTTGGTCATTTGGGGTCCTCGTTTGGGCCAAGTTTTAAAAAAATGCCCATGGGTCGTTTCACGAAACCATGTACTTTTGAAACACCATTTTTGAAGCCAAAATGAAACGTTTTCGTATGTACAGTGTCTAGACCCCTTCCGACATAAAAAACCCTGAATTTTTCGAATATCGATGTCTCTATGCAAAACGAGCTACCTGAAACCTGCTACAGGGGTCGCAAAGGGTACCCCTGGGGGTCAAATTTTAATCCGAAATAAGTCATTATTCTGTAGGGTAACGCAGTGACATGTGAACCATGGTCTGTTTGTATGCAAGTCGGCCCAGAAGGGTCACGTCCAAGCCATTTGGAGGACTTGCGACCTAAAATTGGTGCCGCCAGGGCCCTTTTATGGTTAAAAATAGACCAAAATTAGGACAAGCCTGTCTCAGAAGTTTTTCTAGCGCAACGGAGACAGCACCTACAGATACCATTTTATGCCCACAAATCAACCATGAACGGGGGATGTCCGACAAAAATTTCAGGCAGATCCTTAGGCCTTGTAAAAAATTGGCACCCCGATATGTGTTAGTCGTGGGTACACCTCAGGTCGGGGGGGGGGCTACAGCTTCCTACAACATACATTCCGCGAAAGTTTAGCTACTCCTAGAGATTTTAGATTTATTTTAACACGCTGCTGCTGTAAAACAAACACAATTGGTCTATGATCTGCATACTTTTAGATGATGATACCAAGGACAATGCGAGGAATATACGTGCGAGCAGGCACAAGGGTTCCCTAATTACCCAGTTAACAGCACGGCCTCATATCATGATGCAATGATGATGAACTTATATACTAAAATGGTTCTTGCGACCTTCGGTTCCTTTTATTATACATGCGGTCGGGGGGGCTACATTTTCAGTAAAAATTTTTAATACATGGGTCATTTATAGTGGGGCGTTACTATATTTTTATCCAGGTGATTGTAAGACTGTATGCTAAATTTAGCTTACTTAAATTTAATTTTCGGCAGGTCGGGGGGTGCTATATTTTGCATACCCCGTTTTTGGCACTTTATGACCTTCGACCTCATAATCAAACAACACATGCACAGACGCTGATATTCTTTTTTTCAATACCACCTGTACTGATTACGATTATTGTTATATAGCATTTTTGGCGCAAGTACACCTTGACGTTATTCACCAGCGTATGCAAGCCGCCAGATTTGACGTTGGTCGGGGGGGCTACATGTCACGAAAAAATTCTCGGAAGCTTGACGTCAGTTTCAGTGTCGATGCTTACTCCCAAGTTTTTGAGGAAAAATTAGCAAATACCAAATGATGACAGTGAAATGAACAACACACATATGTATCAAGTGCAGGCGATACGGCGAACGTTTATAGTGGGACATGTGTTTTTGGCTACATTTGGCCTGACGTTTGAAGGCCTGACTCCTGCTAAGTTAGGGGTACAGAGGTCCATCATGCCTCATTATGACCGTCGGACATGCTATTACTAGATCTCACAGCGACATTAAATTTCCTTCCAAACGACTGGTGCTATGGGCCAAAAAGTGCCGATGTAGCCACCCCCCCAACCAAATGACATGGTTTCATGAATTGACCCCCACAAAAATTGAAATTCAAAATTTTAGTTTCTTGCTTGCTGGGACTGCACAATAGAATCGAAGGGTTATTCAAAAGCCGTTAAATGTGTTGGTTTCATTGTTTTAACGCTATATTACAACGTTATTAACCTTATGGAAGCTTACCGGAACTAAATTTGTAAAATTTCAGAGACTGAAAATAAAAAAAATAACCACTTTTTCAATGTAGATGTATGTACGTGATCAGAATGTGTCTATAGGCTTTCGGGGCTGCTGCATACAATAAACGCACTTGTATTTGCGAGGTATGCATCAAATAAGGTAAGTGTTAGATGATTGCAACGTAAAAACAATCTTCAAACTATAATTTTTTCTTAAAAATTTTCACTTATAAATTTCTAATTATTTTCATTATTAGAGAAAGAAAGGCCCCATGGTTTTGATATGTGACTAAAATATTGTAGCATTCCCAGCGCATTGTTGTTACTGTCAGCATTATAAAAAGAGCCTACGTTGAAAGCTTACAATAACCACTAAGCGCAGATTAGCAGCTCTCCCTGTGCCTCCGCTCGCTGCTCTATTAACTAGCTAGTAACAACATAAAAATTATTTATATTTAACAAAATTTCATGTGCCAAACAAACTTATAGCAGATAATAAATTCGTTAAGCCAGCCAGGTCATTTCGTTTGATCAATTCAAAATTAGTCACAAATGGGTTTGACCTAACAATTACCATGTCTTGAAACGTAGAATAACAAAAACTTATGTCGCTTCAGGAAACTCGTGAAGAATTTATGTACAACACCTATTTAAATTTACAGTTATTCGACTACAACCAATGTCCAATTGAAGCGGATCGTCTGCAAGCCAAATCAATGCTCAAGCCAACCACAAAACAATATCAAATCAACAATCACATGTAGCTGCAGTCATTACTAAAACATGTTATTATGCACACTTTGTTGGCATTTCAACGGAGGGCGATGCCACGTATTCCGTGCCGCGGGCATTTTCATGTACGACCCAAAATTAGACCATTTCTCGCCTCACCAAAAAATATGCTAGTTTTTCTTATGAAACTAAAAAGGCCCTAAATTTTTGCCCTGTGGGCTAAAACATTATAATTGCCATCAGCCGATACGATTTCACTGTGAAGCCATAGTCAATTTAAGCCTGTCGGTTATAAGTACGATGTATAGGGTTTAACTTGAGGGCACAAACATTGGAAGAAATGAGAAGTAAAAATCTTCTATAGTGGAATAGGTAACTACTTTTGCGAGTCGCGGAACTCGCCACACCAATAATATGGAACCCAATTCGACTACACCACGAAAAGGAAACAGCCAAATAGAACACCGTACTGCTTCAAAGAAATGAATGAGGTAATTTTATCCAAGCGCAAAAATGAAACAACCATATTCATATTACCAAAAAGCAGCTTAGCACGTTTAATCAGAGAAGGAAGTAACAAACCATAGACTAACTTTCCTTCCGCATATTTTCAAAGTATTGTAACATAACAAACAACTTACCACCGAGCGTTGGATCGGCCACCGACTGACGTAGATCAAGAGCGCTACTACTGCCCCACGAATCTCGCTGAGTGTTGCTGCCTGAAGTTGTTTGTGACCCTGCGTCACCGCCACCACCCGAAGTTGAATCGGATGCGTATGATGCACGGTACGATGCCTAAAGATTGACTCCAAAACAAAAAATCTTCCTTTTATAGACAATTTAAATTTTCTATAAATCAGTATTTTAGATTATCAATGTTTAATGTTAATGTAATACATATGATTTGAGGTGTCTGCTGGCTAAAATACAGTAACCGTTACACTAAGTATAATTTGTAACAATTAGTGGTGTCGATAGACTTGCAACGAAAGCACATGGTACACGCGCTTCATACGATAGTGAAAATAAGTCAGATTCCACGCAGGATAATTACGCTTAGATATTAAATATTGCTATTTTATAGTCTTAAATAATGTTTTTATAAAAAAATAAAACATGCACGCGCCAAGCCTTGTTAGTCTATTTTTTTTTCATTTCAAATCTATCCGCATTTGCCTTTTTGGTATAAAGTATTTCGGTATCTATATTCCGCTAGCTAGGATGCTACGTTTGCTCCAAACATAATCGTAATAAAATGTATTTTAAAATACGCTAATTAAAAGATTTTTTAACTTAAATTAAAAAAATGCGTTAAGAGCACTATGTAATAACAACGACAATGTATGGTTGATTGCCTTCAAACTAAATAAAACCTCATTGTACCGATTCATCGTTATTTGGGCCACCGTGACCGGCAAACGGTTCTCCGCCGGCTCCACTGCTGGCCCCGCCGTAAATTTCATCAATTTCATAGGCATGGCGACGAAGACTCTGAGCCATTGCCGCCCGTTCGCATCGCTGGCTTTCGTAGCTACCTGCACTTGAAAGGTTCTCAAATCTAAAAGCAGTTATGGATAAGAGCAGCAGGCCATAGGTGAGTTACTTGATTGCAGACAGAAATTGGCCACAACACAATAATTTTCAAACAACCGTAAACCAATGATGCTCTATATGCGACTTCCACATAAAATGCGACTCCGTCATCGAATCATTTCCGACCCCAAGATTTTTGGTTGACATCAAAACATGAGGGTAACAGTGACAATAGGATAACAAGCAATTAGCAAGTATGAGGTAGTCAAAAACTTAGAAAATAAAACCTTGTGTGTAAAATTGAGCTCTGATCAGCTTTATTTATTCATAACTGAAGATGACGAAAATAGAGAACTTACAGGACAAATTGCTAAAATGTAGCACAATAGAGGATACATTCTAAAACGGAAGACATACTTATATCATACGCGTTTAAATGAACTAAAAACCACTTGCAACGCCTATATGACTTCATTAGAGTGGCGACGGACCCGTAAGTTGCGACCCTTATTTGTGGGACCTCGCCAGAACGTCATCATCAACAGTGCCCTTCACGCTTCCCCAATGCAATCATTGCAGATTGCTGTAAGCTAGTTATTCAGATGCAGCATGAAACAGACAAAAGACTTGAAATAGTACTCAATAATAAAAAAGGAAAACAATAATACATAGTCACTGACACGCATAATATGGTAGCAAAGTTGCATAATTTTATATTTTGATCTGTGACCGCGTGACCGATGTAAGATGGATATTTTGCCTATTGTCAACTATTTTCGCCGCTTAATTTTTTCATTCGATTCAACTTGCTTTGTCAATATTTGAGAGTCCACTTTTTGGTCTGTTGGCCACAGGTCATATCGACGTTAGTATAGGACACACAAGCGAGCCATTTCAACGTTATTTTTGTACAATTCAAATTTAAGCACGTTTTAAATTGGTGCGTATGTGTGTATGTGAATTTAAACAAATCCCTGTATCACAAGATTGTGTGCATTTGATGTTATAATTAATAACTGTTAATAAAAATTAAGTGTGAAAAACTATAAGCTACGCTGTGACCGTTAGATTGACCGGTATAGCAACCATTTTAAACATTAGGAAGATATACAATGAAACAGTTGTATGTCTATCAGTTTGCCGACTCACTGTGGTGGTGCGCCATCTCCTGCGCCCCTACGAAACCATTGTATATATTTAGCCTGATACGGTTACTAAAAGTGGGGAGTAAAGATTAGTGTTATAGTGAAGAAAACGAGAAAACATGAAAAGTCGTAGTGAGCTCAGAGGTCTATTTGTCGACATGGCAAACATAATCACTCCCGGTTTGACCATAGAAACATTAGCCAGTGTACCTTTTAGGGACGTGATATACATGCTATGCCGTTCTCGATATACCAAGTCTAAGCCTTTACTACAAATTTTACTGCGCCAAAGCCAGTCAGGAAGGCGGGCTGCCACCCTCCGACCAACTGCACTAAATTGCTCTTTTTTCTTTTTCTAACGATATAACCTCCAAGAAAACAAACCTCACCACAATTTTTAGCGCCCTAAATATACCCACTCACAGAATTACTGTAATTTCCTACAGGTGCTCTACCTAATATCATACTAGCTATGCATTTTTTATGTACCTAGTAAACGATATTTCCATAAAAATAGTTTTGCCAATAATATATTTAGCTATACCCATAAATTTAGATTTGATGACTACGCGTAGAATATCTTTTACCTTTATCCAGTGCCAGAGATCATTTTAAGTAGTTCGGAACACAGCCTTATCTCGCCATACGTTGCAAACACTTCAAACCGTCTCAACAACATCGGAGACATGCTACTATTTTGATGTGGCCCGAGGCTCCCGAGACATAGGTAGCTTTGTATTTCACAAAGCGTTGTTTACTAACTTATTATATAGCTACATCTATGGCTGTAAAACTTGGCTATGATATCGGGACGTCAGCTGGATAAGCATTCGCTTACAATATACCATTGAAATTAAGATAGACTATCAGAAAACTTGCTTTCTTTTCACGACGACAAAGTTCGATGAATAAGCATTCAAAAAGTCCTTCGCATGACGATTCAAATCTTCGCTAAAAGTAAATATACGAAGCACAATTAGAGACAAAAGCACAAACCAACAATTGCAGCAATGTAATGCAGTGTTTTGTTCACATATTTAGCCTCACGTCAAACCTGAACTGAATGATTTCTGTTATGTCGAAGTCACAAAAAAGAATTAAGAATTATGATGCCGAATGTGCCGTAAAAATCTGCACATAATACCATAATTAATAAACAAAAAACACCGAAGACAGAATCGTGAAACTGTTACTGGACAACCAATGAGAAATTAAAAAAATATTTTTGTCTTTAAACATCTCATCTCAGCCCCAGCTTACGATAACCCGTGAAAAATTTGCCTCACGAAAGCATAAAATGTCTTGATGTAATTTTCCAACCAGACTGGAGAGCAAGAATGACACTACCTTGACACTTTGAGATAGATTATGTATATATTTGGTTATATTTCCATAGCAGCAGCAAATCTAATGAAATTTAAATGGGTACTAACAACAGCACCTGCATGGATAATTGGACGTCTGCGCTGTAGACGTGGCTCAATTTAAAAATAATAGGAGAAAAGCAAATTTTCAATATTTCTCTCGCTTATTTATCGTCTGGGTTGAGTTACATGCACCAGAGAAGACATAGCATACACAGTTCACAGTGTTAATAAAGAACATAATACAATACAAAACAATGTTTTTATATAGTGCCTTTTTCTTCAAAACGGCGTTACAAAAACGCTTGTAGCAGTTTTGCTAGACATCCTGGAATAGATAGGTTTTAAGTTCGTTTTGAATTCGTGCCGATGTTAGCGGCGCTGAATGCAACGAGGCTGGCAGGGCATCCCACAGAACAGGTCCATTGTATTTAAAACAATTGCGTCGGTTTGTAGATAGATACACGTAGAAATCTGGTTTCCCTCAATCTCTGCAGATTTGATCTATAAATTTGTCTTATTAGGTCTGATATAAGTATAGTGAAGTGTCATTTGTTGTTGCGTTGAATAGTGACATTAATATTTTACATATCAGCCGTTTTTCCATTGGTAGCCAATGTAACTGTCGTAAAATTGGAGTCATGTGATCCTGAAGTCATGCAAGTGATGCAACACGAATAGAAAAATGAAGCAGCCGCCTTACAGGCAGTCGCAACATTATCAACTGGCGAAGTGTAGATGATGAATAGAAGAGGAAATAAAATGCTGTCATATGTCACACCGCAACGGATTGCTACTGCAGGTGATCTTGTTTCACCAACTTACAAGAATTGCGTTCGCCCAGAGAGATAGATGCGAAACCACAGCATACTATTCGTGGAAAAGCCAATTTCTCGCAGACGTTATGTCTAAAGAAACAAGTACTATTGGGCCCCCATTCATGATACTCGTATTAAGTCAATATGGATCTTAACAAGCGCTGTTTCAGCATAATAACCGGGACTATAGGCTGATTGCTGAAACGGTAAGAAGTTATTCGATTCAACAAAATGTCTTCTGGTTTTCTTGGTTTAGCAGTAAATGCTAGATTATAAATTGACAAGTAATTGTCTACATTTGAAATATATATCAGCATTTGGCTGTTTTATACGCGGCAAGAGAGCTGCTTTTTGTCGTGCTGTGCAATTGTACCGTTACGATCGATGCATTTATGTAGCCAGCCAGCAGCGCAGCAAAACGTTCCGCCGATGCCTTAATTAGGGCAGGTGGATCCGAATGCAATGCGCAACATTTTGTGTTCGTAATCACGAGATTTTTTACACAGAAGGCATCAACTTCAGTTGGTCGAAAAGGGTATTGGGTAAGCAAATATCCTGGATCGACAAAAACGCTGTGGCGTTTCTGAGTTCTTGTAGCATTCTGTCAATTTTAACACAAAATGGTGGAATTGCTCCGCTGTAACTGTGAAATTTCCTCTATTTCTCTGTATACTTTATCATAGCAGAGATGGTATGCTATTTCTTATTGATGGTAACATTGTTTATGAAGTCTTGCCAGTAATCGTTCAATTTTCACTGACGCAGCTGATCCATGAATTTATTTTGATTGCAGTATGCCGCTATTGCTTCCACTGTTCCGCGTCTCCGTCATTTGCGCTCTGCTTTACGCATCACCGTATTCGCCATCAAACCAAGGAGTTGACAGCGCACATCGAATTAGTTTGAGCCGTGGTGGAGGAGGTCCATAAGCTATTAATTTCAGCATGTTGTTGGAGGCTGCGGCTAGGTCGCAATAGGTACTATCTGCGCACAGCCTTTCTAGTTCAGATGTATAACAATAAAAAATAAAGAAATTTAATAAATGCAAATAAATTTCATAAAAGCAAATAAACAAAGCATAATGCAACACTATGTAAAGAACAGTAACAAAATCAAGTTATTTTTTTCGCATGAGCATTAATATAAAAAAATTAAATGAGTCAAGAGTATTCTGATGACAATAAATAAATAAACATAAGAATAACGTATCGCATGCCATAACTACACGGAATAATGGATAACTGGCATCATAAGAAACCTGCTAAATATGGCACAACTAGTAAAAAAGGCTGATATATACTGAATTTTTATTTCGGAATGTTTAGTCTATGAGTCAACTTACAGTTTCGTATCCTCGGGCAGCGTAGGCTCTAAAGCCCTAGTTTCCCGCCGAATCGAATGAACTTGAACGTCGTCTGGTGGAAAATCAACAAGAGATTTTATAGCGGGCGGTAAGTTCTCGGGAATGTAGAGCTGACCCTGGACAACTTGACCAGTTCTATGCGACGAAGAAGACTTAACGGATGATTGTGAAACATTTGCTCCACTGCCACACGTCGTGTCTATTTGTTGGTTGTGTCCAGGCGCGACAATGGATTCAAAATCAACCGGTTCTACGGTGTCGTAGAGAGAAAGCTAAAATCAAACAGCAAGCGAGAAAAACTAATTATAAAGTACATATTTCTACAATATTAGCTATCCAACCTAAAACCATTTATATTTCTTCATATTTAATCATATTTAGACTTCGGGTTTATATTTCTATAAAACACTGTAATTACATGACATGCAGAACAGCGTCGATGCGAACTATTATGCACGACTAAACATAAGTTAGCCCGCTTACCATCTTATTTTGCGATACGCGACGTGGAATCCACACCCATCGTTACGAAACAAATGATTATGAAATTCGATTCCATTGAGTGCTAGCTTAGACATATAGACTTGGAATCAAGCATAGACATTCCAGCAACATCATAAACGAAACGTTCTTATTGTTGATCAATTATATATGGTTCAAGCACAACATCCTTTTTTATAGAAAATCGACAAAATTAGTTCGCGAAAAAACTAGCTTTTTCGACCGACTATATATAATGTTCGGTAAATAAATGTTTTACAAATAACAAAATAGGATGGTCGGCGGGGTCATCTTAAGTTTAGTTGCGGATTATACCATTAATAATCCCGCATTAGTGTTTCACATCTGAAGTGATTTGGTTTTTTCCGAAAAACAACTATGGTTTAGAAAAAATAAAAACGCTAAACCGTTTTCATTGATTACACCCATGTTATATGTCACAATAAAACTAAATATCCCAACCAGTATCTACGTACTTTTGAACTTTACAAGTTATAATAACGTTGTCACTTACAAAATAGTTGTAGTAAAATGATTATATACCAATATTTTGGATGCTATGATAAACATAGTTGACCTTATTGTGCAGCACTTTTGAATCAACTCAAGTTTACAGAGATTAATCTTGGTGCTTATTTTGCCTAAATCTGACCGAATTATAATGGTGAACGTATACTGTATGTCTTGTTTTTCAAATGACTGCTTTAAAATATGAAAAAGTATATATATATATATATATATATATATATATATATATATATATATATATATACTTTTTATGGCCATACCCGTACGTACTTACATTCTGTATCAACGAATGACGACTGACAGTACCCGAACCGGGAACAGGAGCACGATTATGGTCTTTGGACAAACTCGAGGAAACATTACGACGGACATCGGACGCTTGAACTCTTAAAAGTTATAATTCCAATATTTAATTAACCAAACAGGGGTTCATTGCAACACGACGGACATAATAAGAAGCACCAAAAAACATGGAATTAAATATGATAGAGGCATCGTTAATTTCTAAAAAATTAAAAATTGCTATCTTGGCATTACAGTGTTTTCTACAGTTGATGCTGGAGAGGTAGAGCAATGATGTACGTGCAAGATCTCCACCTCGATAAGAGGTTTGAGCGCTTAGCGGCTTTGGGTGTTGTAACCTGTTTACCATTATCAATATCATATGTAAGATTTGCATAGCGAAATATGTAAATATATATATATGAAAATGTATTTTGCCTACATATATACACAATATACACATATATACACAATATTAAAATGCCGAAAGATACAAAAGTTGCAGAGCACACAATAATTGGAGCATTTATAGAACACCTAATTTCATTTCGACTAGAAAACAAAGTTTAGTGGGTAAAAAAACAAACCGGTTTAACCCATAACAAGTAAAGTGGATGAACCCGGTGTCATGCTCATTTTCAATTTTACTTAATTCTTAGCTCAGCTATTATTTTAGTGATTACGTCAAAATACAACTAGAATCGTTGAGTCCTGAAGAACAGATGTTACAATTTAATGCATTACACTTATTATAGTCTATTATTATTAGTGCAAAAGTAGTATGACGACATCGTGCGATATGTAGTTCTGGCTTCTCGAAATTGTTACCCGCAGAATCGCTGGAGGCTCGAATAACTCACCCATGAAATATTGTTCAGCACCAAAAACACTTTCCGGCTGATTTTTATGCATACCACTAAAAAATTCGATATTTTCTCCCAATGCCAGGTTACAAAAACACCACGTTCTGAATTTTGTCACCTGACCAATATGGCCACCTTTTGACAGCTCTCTGGCGCTCACCACTGGTGAGGAACCGTTCTGGTGCGCAAAAATAAACATATTTGTCGAAAAATCTCCATATCCGTAATGACTAATAATAGTAATACTAACCTGCTCAGTTTTTGAACAAAAGCACGTTGCCCACTCGACATTTCCACACACCTAATACCGCAGTTAATCACATACTGAATATAATTCACAAATCAATGTACATTACATTCATCTGCTTAAGAAGAATCTACAACTCAATATAGTTTTAAAATAAGCAAGGGAGCACGTATATACACATATAGGGTGTCTTAATATAAGTAACACCCCCAAATTCAAACTGTTGCTGAGACTGACATAGTATATATACAACCCTCATACTTTCAGGAATTATAACCAAACATATAAATATCAATATATAACAAAATATCTGATATTCGGCTAATTTGGATGATCGAATAACTGCTGTAAGACTGTATTCAGTTAACCAAAATAGCCGTTAAGTTGTGCGACAATGGTGCCGGCATTAGTCTTCACAGCCCCATATATTATAAAACTAATGCTTCAATTAATAAAAGGTTTCGATCTAGCAGGTTCCGTAGTTGACTTGTCCCGAACAGGGATATTACCGACGGCATCTGGTGATGCTGCGATACCTGACATTTCCCATTATTTTGATAATAATCCGCCAAAACTTATTCGCCGTTGTGCTGTTGAAACCGATATATATCATCGAATCGACTGTTTTATTAATTGTTAAAAGTCTGGGACAAAAACATTTAATACGGACGTTAATCCCTGCTCTGAATGAGGATGATTATGATTACCGGGTTGAATTTTGTGAAAAATGGCTACAGCGTCTCGACGATGATCCGAACTTAGCTGACGAAGTCATTTGGTCCGACGATAGCAATTTTAAACTGAGCGGCATCATTATCCAGCATAATCGTGTTTATTTGACATGCAAAAAACCCTCATAACTCTATCGAACGCCATATGGCTGATTCTGGTCTGACACTATGGATCGACATCTGGTCTGGTTGATTTTTGAGGGGTTCTTTTTCGATGATACAGTGAATGCAGACGACTATCTAATGATGCTGCGAAATCAATTTTATTCGATTAGCAAAGCGTTGCCAAATATTGACAAGGTTAACTTTATGCAGGGTGGCGAGCCTCCTCGTTTTGCGATGGCCTTTGGTTGAATGAAACCTTCCCTGACCGTTGGTTGGGGCGCCGAGTCCCTGTCGAATGGTCTGCTCGTTCTCCTGCTTTATATAAATCCTGCTGACATTTTTATGTGGGATGTATTGAAGGAGAAGGTATACAAACGCAAACCTCAATGTTGTTGTGCGAGAAAGAGGCTATAGCGGAGGAGCTCTCCATTTTGGAGCCTGACATGGTTCGAAAAGTTCACCGAACTGTGCGTTTTCGACTGGAAGAACAAATTTATCTTGGTGGCGCCGAATTTCGTATTAGGGTAAATTTTGTTTATCAAAACTATAAGTTATACGTGAGAGTACGTGTATATCAAAACGGTTTTAGATATGCTTATTATTTGGCGTGCTTTGTCACTTTAATGCTGAGGTGTTATTTATGGCAGACCCTGTAGATATAAATACATACACACCAGTGACAGCTGGCGACCGTTGCGGATAAGCAATGGCTTTAGAATTTCTCGGCCCGGACGAGCGTTTTTCAAAAATTTTTTTGTTCCAAATTAAGTCATATATAACAGGATGTGATCCTTTCAACAATAACAGGTCTTTCTTATATGACTGCACTGTGAGTTGCTATATATTTGATGCACGACTATGTTTGTAGGTGTAGTTTCTAGCTCCTAAGAGAACACTTACATGGGTGCTGCAAGAATCTTTTGAGCACAGCGATATATCGCCGTGCGCGTTTGATTTTAGTTCAGGTTTAAGAAAAATGTTGACTTAGTAGCTCGATTATTACATAAAGCAACAGCGAGTAAAGCCTGAACTCGTTACCACGAGCCCACTCTTCGGATTTCCTGAAATATATATAACCGTTCGGTTTTAACTACTGCTAAACAACCCGTGCTCTGCTATGAATCTTAGGTCGAACAAATTCTAATTGAAAATAATCTTCAGCTCCCAAGATGGGCAACAACTGTGACAGGCAAAGACCTGGTATTGATTTGAGTGTAGTCGGAAACGAAACAGGAATAAACTGAGTGACTTTCATACGGCCATGATAATCTTAATTCTGCATGGTCAAACATACCAGCCTTCACTTGGATTTATATAAAAAACAGTAACGGTATCTATAAATCAAAAAAGATTGAGTGTAGTTGAAAACGAAACAGAAATGACTTAGTGAAGGTATTGGGTATTGCTACACTGATAATTTAAACTTGCAGGCCATCGTTAGGTTATGGCCCATTGCGCTCTACCTGCAAAAAGTCTGCTGGACATATTTGGCCTCGACCAGAAATCTCATCATCTTAATTATATCAAGGCTAGGCGCGGTTGTTACTTCAATTGCAACTTCCTTGAAAATCTTATTTCACAGTCCACCAAAGTGAGCATATTGTAGCAAACGGTGTATCGGTGTGACCTGGTGAACCAGGCACCATAGACACTAACACCGCTCAACCAATCCCATTAAGTGTAGATGACGATTTAAGTCACAGTGCCCAGTCAATCAGAGTGTTATCGCTAACCATAGTCTGTGTTTATTAAATTTCAGCAGATATCGTGTCCACTTTGGGTTACCTCTCGGTAGAAAAACCCTCGTTCGCCTGCAGCCACTACCTCTGTTCGATAATTCAAAACTGATATTTTTGCCCATTTTGGGCCACACGAATTGCTAATGTGCCTAAAATACCCACCTGAAGTTCAAGTCCTATAGTTCCCCTTGACGAGTGTTGCTTGGCCATATGGTCGGATTTTTGTTCCCTTAACTACCTATGTGACCTGGAACCCGAATCAGTTCAACATATTTAGACGCAAAGATTGCAGTGATATCCTGCAGTTTGCTGTAAAATCTGAATATGTACAGTTATTTGAAACGCCTGATAGCAGCTACGCTGTCGCTCAAAATAGCAATGCGTTTTTTGCATCTCTGCCTTTTAACTGACTCTCTAGAACGAACGAGACAGGAACTTAAGTAATGTACGCATTAGCGCATTGGTAAAGGAAACAGTCTTAGGTACTGCCTTATCTTTGACTGCCACATAGCACACCAGTTGATCCCGGGAAGTAACTCTAACGGTGCGACCTCTGCGTTTTAAAAATATTGCAGCATGTTAGCAGGAACTGGTGCTACCGTATTCGTCTTTTAATAAGACTGACAAATCGCCTTTATTTTTATGTATATATTTCTTCCATAATTATATATTACTCCATTAATACATATAAGGAGGCGGCACATAATTAGACAGGGACTTAGGTTGGGGCAAACGATTTTTACTCTGGGATCGACAATGTGGCAGTAGTATTTAATCTTTCCGGTACGACCTCCTTGTTAGCTTTGTCATTTTGAACATGTAGATCTAGCGATAGGACCTTGTACACAAAAGAATGTTAATAGCAGCCGCCGAAAGTTGTGTTGGGGTGCAATTCGCACTCACGACCTCCGACCTTTAGATCCGTAAGCAGGCGCTCTACCTAATATGTTATATTCGACACTTGTATATAATATGCTGATTTTAAAAAATATTTAAATATAAAAAATCGGGAATCACATACCCAGTTATATAAATAATTTAAAAATATGGTGTATTAAAATTATGTAAAGTATTGAACGTAGTGATATATACTACGCGCCAAAGCCGGCGATTCCCGACTAGCGTAAAAATTGTTGAATATTAATACTTCGAAAAGCAGAAGAAAAAGCAACACAAACTTCATTTTCGTCCTAGCTATGTAATAATGGTAAATATAGCAGTCGCCACATGAATAAAGGGTGCAGGAAAGAGCAAGAAATAAATTTGTACAGTCGCCGTCGCAAACATCAGCTTGGACACAGCCAAAATTAGAAAAACGCACAACTAAGTAACCATATATTTGCAGCAAAATGCTATAATAGGTTACACTGCTTTTCAATAAGGCTGCGCATTTGGTACATACATTGCGTATTTTTACAAATTTTATTCACTAAAATGCCCAAAGGAATTTGGTAATTCATCAAGAATATGTCCTAGTCATTTGTTCATAAAGGAAATCCGTGGCGCAATGTGCACTCATGTGCGAATGTACAGCAAAGTATGAAATATTCTTTACTTTGTAATATGCTAATACAATATTTCCAATTCCCCACAGTACATTCACCTGCTTGCTTGGGCTTGGGTGTAACAAAATTGTGCTCCATAGGAATTCTAAAAGTGCCAACACGTAAGCATAAATGTTGTGTACACCGCTGAAGTAAAAGCCTTCTCTAAATTTTAAGCTAAAATTGTTGTAGGGTTTAAAATAAATGTTAGAAGAAACGCTTTCAACAAAATTGTCGCCGATTCTATGAGACGACGGGAAGTTTTTTATCGTTGAGTCGCTAAAAGTTAGTATTTGTTGATTGTGGTTTTGTTCTACTATCCTAACAATCGTTATAAAAAGGTGTGAAATTGATCATCGCAAGTTTGGCTTTGTATATACTGGTACATTATCCCCAACAACTGCCTCGATATTGCGCCTCATAAACATTCAGGTATGGTGAATTCCGCTATACTCAATATTCAGTAACCGCATGACGTATTGATTTCGGTGTGATCCTAAAATTTTGAAATTCGTGAGAACCATCGTGGTTTTAAAAATAATGACATACTTAGGTCAAAGTTTTACCCGTTTCCTCCAAAAACGTATTTTAAATTTGTCAAAATTTACTAATTTGCATATTAAATTTACAAAAATGGCGTCAATTTATGTATAAATTTTTGGAATATATAGGCTTCTGCATGCGGGTTTATGACCTTTTGTTCTTTTAAAATTTCGTTACTTTTGATCTGCACCAAGTAACACAGAGAACATTTACGACAGACAGTTTGAAATGGATGTATTAATATACCGATATAAACATGTGGGTGCCAGACAAAGAACCAATTTAGGTACATTTAAATGCGTGAGTCAATTTTAGGTGCGTACTCTTGTGTTGTTCTTTTCGTATGCTATAATACACAAATAGACCCCGCCGTGAGGCACATTGTTGTCTGATTCTGAATGTCATTTGACCAACGCGGACAATCGTCCGAAATTGACAAATCTGCGCTGAAACAAATTTCATTCGTGCATCGCAGAGCCCGTGTTCGCGTTCACAAAGATGCGAATAGCTATGACAAAATGTGAACAAATTTTTGTGCTAATAACTCTTGATTTTCACAAAAGAACAATCTTGGTTTATGTACTTAAGGTGGACTCACGATAAGGTTGTAAAATACGCCGTAAATAAATATTAACGAAAATCTGTACGTAGTTAACTCATAAATCAGGGTTATCAACATAGTTATCAAAAAATCGGATCAATCACTTTGCTTTTACAAATGGAACGGATCATTTACGATGATTTTATCGACGTTTGAACAATTGACCATTTCTATTTTCTCGACGCACAAGTAACTGGGAGTATAATTCATGTCTTCAAAAAAACTGACCTTCAAAAACATCGCCTTTTCCAAAACATATGATTTCTCAGGCGTGCATCTCACACAGCTATATTTCCACGATAAGGTTGTAGAAAACATATCGCAGCCGGAGTTGTGAAATCGCAAGAACATGAATGCAGACATAGCCGCAGCTGTAATGAAGCTATCTTTCATTATCTCGGAGTCTGTAAGTTCACGTAGTGCCAGTGGTACAACGACAGGTTGTATGGGCCATGTCAACTTTAGGGGCTGAAGTTTAATGCCGTTCTTGATATAATAAGCCTAAAGTTGACATGGCCGGTTGTGTGATCACATTCGTACGAAAGGCTACAAATAAGAAAGTTGTCATAATAGTGGGTTTTGGAAATTATATTTATTATATGTCTGGAAGACTCGTGGGGGTTCTACGTAAATTACCGCGTTTAGATCCTCTTCTGTTAAACCACTAAGGTATATAATAGGAACAAAGTATAAATAATATTGCAGAATCAAATGAATGACAATGATCGTAGACCGATTCTAATATTGCGATGTTATACAATAATGCTAAGAGTTTAGTTCCCGATAAAGGTGTAAAAAACTTTTAATTCCGTTAATGCAGGATATATTTTTGGAGCTTCGTTCTGCCGGTATGCTTACCAGAGATTTGGGGACAAATGCATATGGAAATAATGCCCCTTTCCGAACCAAGCTAGATGGAGCATGTTTTTGTTATTTGCCCTAAAATAAATGCAGATGATGCTAGTTATTTAGGAATGATCTCTTGCATTCTACTAATGCCCAGTATCATGTAAATATGTTCCCCAGACACATTCTTATTAAATTTTTCTTTCTTTAGTCTACCTCCATTTCTAATTTCTAAATCTTTCTCGTTGACTGATGCTTGGTGCGGTAATAACGGATAGCTGTCGAAAAATTGCTGAGCTTCTTTTAGGAGCCAATTTAATATGCCAATTTGACAGCTTTATGCGAAGAGTAAATTACAGTGAAAAGGTTCTGGCAGCCGTAACTGCAAGGCAGCTTAGCGTTACAATACCACGTAGTGCTATAAAAGCAGTACGTTGCGTAGTGTGCGTTTGACTGTGTGTTATTATTCGCTCGTGTTGTGAGGAGCTTTCGACATTTGAGAAATAGCGTCGTAGCTGTCTGACTAGCGAACGCTGGTCCATGTTGAGCGATGTGAGTTCGATTCATAAGGCCTACAACAGTTTGCCCAACGCTAGTCGAAATGCAAACTACATAATGAAATAAAGGGTTAATAAAAATTAAGTACACCACTTGTTTTGTAAAAATTAAGCACAAAGCTAGAGATTAATGAATTAGTTTACTATAAGACAACCCTTTAAAGCATTTCGTTGGTTTATGGAAACATAGCGCAACAGGAAGTAGTTCGTAGCATACACCAGTACGTACTTGGTGCATACCCGTAGCGACCACAATTTATGCATGTTCAGCAGTGTCACTGCCATTGTCGAAATGACTAGGTGGTTCCGTATAGTCGACGCCATTACAAAGACATATTGTCACCGCTTTGTGAGCGATGTGCTGGAAGCTGGATTGTTCTTTTAGCACCACCTGTTAAAATAACTTGATAGTCATGAGTGGCAACGTAGCGGGTCTTTCCTCTTTAGTTTTAGTTCTATTTGCTGGGCAGTGAGCGCTGCGTTAAACGAGTAAATTGTTACCTTCACTGAGTGCTGTTTAATGGATAATTTGTTTCTTTTGGGTGTATGCTATCCAAAAGTCTGTGCTAGCGGGTATCTGGCCTACAACTTAAAGCCATTTGCCCAGTCGGTGCTGTTACAAAGATCGTTGAACGGAGTTCTGACCAATTTCATGGTATTCTTATATGTGAAACCATTCGTTGAACGCGGCTGTTAGGCTGTATAGAGGTTTTGGGACGAAAAGGAAAAGGTACCGTACTTCCAAGTCCCAGACACTGGCTTATAGTTGTGGGCTTCGCGGCCCTGAAAAATTTCGGTGCATCAACATCTGAAGGTTAAATATTCAGGATTTAATTCCTTTGGTTGGTTTCCGCTAAAATTTAATCTCTTAGTAACAATGTATATATTTATTACCTCAATCTGTGCAGTTTTTGGGAGAGCATGTCTCCACCGGCCCCGCCTCTTGTGGCTAGTGTGCATTTGATTAAAAATACAGCTCCATTTCATAGCTCATAATTGCTATAATATTTATGGTGGAACACCACAGTTACGGCCATCGGGCAGCAACGGAGGGGCGACAGGTGCCGCCCAAAATCAAGCAGAAGGGATAACCCTTCGGTCTGCCTCCCTCAGAAGTTGTACACAGATGATGGTATTTATGTTTAGGCTTTCGCATCCCACGAACGAGGTTTTCTTGCTTATTTTTTACCCTTAATTCGTGCTACCTCCTACGCGTTAAAAATTGTTGCCGGTTACTTGCTAAACTCAATGTGACGCATTATCTCCCAGAAACTAATGTAACGGGTCATTTCACGCTACGATGTCCTTTTGCCCCAGAAAAAATGACTAATGACTTTTTTGGCTCCGATTATCTTCATTTTTACACCCTATGACCAAAAAACGCCAAGGATCCGTAATTTGAGGTCGTTATAGTAAATTTTTTAACCGTTTTTATGCTATGACTTCCCAAATACCACCCCCTGCTGCTCAGCAAGGTACCATAAAATGGCCTCTGGTATGCTCCAGGTAGCATCTAGCCTCGATTTTGTGATCGTATCTCGTGCAGCCCATCAGCGCGGTCAAAATGACGTTATGCGGAACTCCGTATATCAAAAATTAAGCTTTTTATGCCTATTCTTGGGTCAAATTTAACACTTTTAAAACACGGGGGTGCCGATTTATACCATTTATTAAATGGAAACGAAGCGGCCATAAACGGCTATAAATAGCTATTTATATCGATAGTTTAGCCTGGGGGAAGTGTTATGCAAAAAAAATTCACAACATACCTTTGCCAGATATGTTAGGATGGCGGAAGTAGCTTGTGGTCGGGGGGTGGCAAAATTTGGCGGGGAGGGGGGTAAAAATGTGAAATGGCCTCTTCGACCGTGTTTAACCAGCATAGTTAACTTGAAAACGGTATGTAAGATATTCTATACCACAATTTCCACTATGAGGGTACAAAATGGCAGCCCATATCAACTGCCAGTGTACATGCCTGAGACCATGGTCGGGGGGGGGTAAATTTAGAATTAAAAAAAATAATTTTGCGACATATGTCGTCCAAATGTATTGCCACAATGTATTGTGAACCAAAAGCGTGAAATTTCCTCGAAATAACATCGTATGTTTGATTTTTCCACATTTTGGTGGTGGTCGGGGGTGGGTAAAAGTGTGGCCGGTGGTGGGTAAAAGCCTGAGATCAACAGGTCGGGCGCGAGATAGAGCTCAGGTCGTTTCACCATTCGCTTCGTGATTGGAAAGAACCATAACAGACAAATTAATTGACTTCTACTGACTCCACCATACCCCTAACTAGCAACGGTCGGGGGGGTAATCAAATGTGCTAAAATCGACCTTTTGACCCTAGTGCTGGGGTAAGTAACAGGAAGCACCTGGGTTAATATTTTTTCAAAAGGCACCCAGGGGACAGGTATGATATATGAACAACGTTTATGTGCCATCCATTACACTGTGGACGGGATTTTTTGTATTCGGAAAAATGTTGTCCATTATACTGTGGACGGGATTTTTTGTATTCGGAAAAAATGTTGTCCATTATACTGTGGACGGGATTTTTTGTATTCGGAAAAATGTTGTCCATTATACTGTGGACGGGATTTTTTGTATTCGGAAAAAATGTTGTCCATTATACTGTGGACGGGATTTTTTGTATTCGGAAAAATGTTGTCCATTATACTGTGGACGGAATTTTTTGTATTCGGAAAAAATGTTGTCCATTATACTGTGGACATAATTATTGGTGGTCTGAAAAATGTTGACCATGGCACTGTGGTCAGATTTATTTTTGTTCGAAAAAATGTTAACCATTGGGTGTGGTCAGATTTATTTTTGTTCGAAAAAATGTTAACCATTGGGTGTGGTCAGATTTATTTTTGTTCGAAAAAATGTTAACCATTGGGTGTGGTCAGATTTATTTTTGTTCGAAAAAATGTTAACCATTGGGTGTGGTCAGATTTATTTTAAATGTTGACCATTATCGTGTGGTCAGGATTTTCGTAAATGTTGACCATTGCTATGTGGTCAAGATTATAGGTTTTCGATAAAAGTTGGCCATTAGGCTGTGGTCAGGATTATCCACCTCGTAACGATCCGTAAGGATCTGTTACACATGTACACCGGCAGTTGATATGGGCTACCATTTTGTACCCTCATAGTGGAAATTGTGGTATAGAATATCTTACATACCGTTTTCAAGTTAACTATGCTGGTTAAACACGATCGAATTGGCCATTTCACATTTTTACCCCCCACCCCGCCAAATTTTACCCACCCCCGACCACAAGCTACTTCCGGTATTCTAACATATCTGGCAAAGGGTATGTTTTGAATTTTTTTGCATAACACTTCCCCCAGGCTAAACTATCGATATAAATAGCTACCGTGTATGGTCGCTTCGTTTCCATTTAATAACCGGTATAAATCGGCACCCCCGTGTTTTAAAAGTGTTAAATTTGACCCAAGAATAGGCATAAAAAGCTTAATTTTTGATATACGGAGTTCCGCATAACGTCATTTTGACCGCGCTGACGGGCTGCACGAGATACGATCACAAAATCGAGGCTAGACGCTACCTGGAGCATACCAGATGCCATTTTATGGTACCTTGCGGAGCAGCAGGGGGGTGGTATTTGGGAAGCCATAGCATAAAAACGGTTAAAAAATTTACTATAACGACCTCAAATTACGGATCCTTGGCGTTGTTTGGTCATAGGGTGTAAAAATGAAGATAATCGGAGCCAAAAAGTCATTAGTCATTTTTTCTGGGGCAAAACGTCATCGTAGCGTGAAATGACCCATTACCACATTATCGCGTTCAAAGAACCGAAAATAATCGGCCGTCCTAAATGCCCTGAAAACACTATAACCAAAAAACTGAGCGGGTCCATTGACCTTAAACCCATGATAGAAAACAAACTAAAAGGCATAAAATATTCATGACAGATCTGTAGATAATCACATTATCGTATTCTGCGTCTGACAGCCTATATATAGAACATTTTTGATAAACATAATAAAAACGAAACAAATGAAGCCAGACTACATATTGAAAATCAGGCTCGTCGACTGTAAGACATAATATAGTCAAGTTGGCTGTAGTTCATACAACCTTAATCAGCAAGATTTATGAACTTTTAAACACACTTGTTTGAAACGACAAACCTACAATATGCCAAAGCTGAAAAATCTGGCAACAGTTAATAAATCATATTCGGGCCCACAGCAGCGCCTCAAAAAGTGTTGTTCGACAAAGTTATAGAACTTTATCAGCTAATTTCGGTCACAATTTTTCGATGTGACGGCTGTCGCCAGACATCGGATGCAAAACACAGATACGACCATGGCATTTAGCAAAGAACCGAATTTTCCACATATTTCAACCGGAAAGTGAGGTCGAAGTTTCTAACGTCAAAGGTCACCATCATAACATAAAATTGGGATCTCCAAATCTCAAAATTTTCAAGTTACCCCCAGTTCATGCCCTTTGGTAAAATTTTGGGTTCCCCGGTTCATCGCCTCTTGAAAATTTTGTTTGCAATCCGTCCAAAGTACTTAAAATTTGTATTAAAATTATGTCCTGAAGCCAAGAATTTCGCAAATTTTGCATCAAAATCAAAGCAAGTGTTTCTGAGACGATTTGTAACAGTTTTTCGCTTGGCAAAATGCAGTGATAAAATCAGGTGTCCCCGGTTTATGCTCCCTGGCAAAATTTTCAGCGCATGGAGAGCCTCGTAAGCATCATCACCAATTTCCTATCGTTCAAAAAATTTATCAGAATCCATCCAAAGATGAATTGAGTGACGGCAGATAAAAAGCATTTGTTACTATCTTTCCCTTAAGCGCTCTCTGTGGAAAGTCCCTTCGCTCCGTTTCACAAACATAGACGAGTTCGAATATTGCAAAATCAGGTTGTACTATTTATTAAAGAATGACCAGGCAACTGTTTTAATGTAATGCCTCAAAATAAAAACAATAGGGGTCAACCAAGCCTACCTCATCCGATCATTTTGCTTTCGCAAGCGATCAACCTCTGCCTTCAGTTTTTCATAATCGCCAAGACTTTCACTCATAATCAAACCAACTGCTGAATCACTCTTCATATTATTGAGCTCGGCCTCTAAATCCTACAAAAACTAGCCGGAAGACACCGTATTTTGCTTAAATATATATAAACAACCATCAAAACATTTAAACAAGGACTCAAATACAGCACATATCAATGTGGTACTAAAATTCGCGAAAATGGTGCGAGCCAGCTTGCTACAGCAACAAAATGAAACTTTTATATCACTTTGCATGTGCACCTGAGATCTCGTTTATTAGGGAGAAGGGACTGGGCGCCTGCCTACTCCCCCTTCAAAACCTGTCATATACCTACTGATGTGGCGTCGCCCTCACTTTCTCCCGGAGCTCTATGTTGTCCCAGTAACACTGAAATTCTGTATCTGCCGTTAATATTACTAGTAACTTTATCGAGATTGAAGAACGTACTGAAGCATAGGTACACCTACATCTTTCGCGTACACAGCCAATGAGCTCTCGATAGCATACATCGATATGCTCTATGTAGATATCACACAATACCGCACAAGCTAGACCAAAACTAACACCGGCAATTAGTTTCCCAAGCTCCAAAACCCCGAAGTGCAAGCTATCAGCAACGTAACACTGTGTAATGGTAAAATAAGGAATTTTGGGTCGATGAACCATGGCGGCGCCGTACCCCAGTACCTATAGAACCCTGGATCGCAGAGCAAACCCAACACCAGCAATGAGTTTGCCATGCCCGAAAACCCCCAAGTAAAACTTTTCAGCCGCCAAGGACGTCAGAACAATTTTTCGAATTTTGGGTCGAGAAACCACGAGGGTGCCACACCTCAAACCCCATAACTCACGAATCGGAGTCTTAATCGAAAAACAAAAAATTGGCATCAGCGTTTATCATTTTGCTATGAAATATACCAAAAAATAAATTCGAAATTTAAGATAAAAAACCGTGCTTCCGTACATGGTGCTACAATGGGGTTAAATAACCCTCATTTTGACCTCTGACCCCGAACAATGGGAGCGCCATACCCCCGTACCCATGGAACCATTGGGTACAGAGCAAAACCAATACCGACAATGAGTTTCCCCACGCCCGAAAACCACCACCACCAGGTTAATATTATCAGCCACCCAAAACGTCAGAACAAATTTTCAAATTTTATTTCAAGAAGCCACTGGGGCGCGATACCTCCGCACCTCAAACCCCATAACTCCAGAACCGGCGCCTTAATCGAAAAACAAAAAAGAGGCATCGACATTTATCATTTTACTATGAAATAAAACCATCCAGAGAAAAAAATTCGAAAGTTGAGATAACTAGTAACTCTACCGAGAACGTAGTGAAGCAAAGGTACACCTACGCCTACGCCTTTTGCGTGCACATCAAATTAGCTCTCGATAGCATTCGTCGATATGTTATATGTAGACATCACACAATACATACCAGCACAAGTTACAACAAAACTAACACCGGCAATGAGTTTCCCATTCCCCAAAACCCAGAGGCGCGGTTATCAGACGCCCAGGACGTCAGAACAAATTTTTGAATTTTGGGTCGGGGAACCATTGGGGCACCATACCTACCGTACCTCAAACCCCATAAATCCAGAATTGGAGCCTTAATCGAAAAACAAAAAAAGAGGCATAATAGACATTTATCATTTTACTATAAAATAAAACCATCCAGAGAAAAAAATTCGATAGTAAAGATAAAAATAACCTTGCTTCCGCGAAAGGTACTAAAAACCCTTATTTTGACCTCTGACCCCGAACCATGGGGCGTCATACCCCGTACCCATGGAACCATGGGTCGCAGAGTAAAACCAATATCGACAATGAGTTTCCCATGCCCGAAAACCCCCATGTGAAACTTTTCAGCCGCCCAGGACATCAGAACTAATTTTCTGATTTTGGGACGAGGAACCATGAGGGTGCCATACCAAAAAACCCATAACTCGAAAATCGGAACCTTAATCGAAAAGCAAAAAAAAGCGACATCGGCATTTGTCATTTTACCATGAAATAAAACCTACCCGAGAAATAAATTCGAATGTTAAGATAAAAATAACCTTGCTTCCGTGAAGGGTACTAAAAACCCTCATTTTCACCTCTGACCCCGAACCATGGGGCAAAGAAACCGGGGTACCCATGGAACCATGGGTCGCAGAGCAAAACCGGCACCGGTAATTAGTTTCCCATGCCCGAAAATCCCCAGGCAAAACTTATCAGCCGCCCAAGACGTCAGAACAAATTTTGGGTCGAGGAACCATTGGGGCGCCATACCCCGCACCTCAAACCCCATAAATCCAGAACCGGAGCCTTAATCGAAAAACAAAAAAGAGCCATAGGCATTTATCACTTTACTATAAAATAAAACCATACAGAGAAAAAATTTGAAAGTTAAGATAAAAATAACCTTGCTTCCGTGAAGGGTACTAAAATGGAGTAAAATGGAGCAAAAAACCCACATTTTGACCCCTGACCCCGGAACCACACCCAAAATCAAACACGCTCCGGGACGTACACGGTAAATCGACTATGTCGTTCGAATGAGCCCAAGATCATGAAAATCGGTAAGTCGATCCTGAGTTATGGCCGATCACACACACACAAACGGAATTTTACAAATTTCACCCCTGCAAAACACAATGTCCACTACGTTCTAATAATTTACTTGTTTATTTAATACCTACTTGAGACTAAAACTATCTATACCTACCGTCTTGTAAAACTTGCGAATTTTGTGCAGGCGGAACGCCAGTTTGTCATATAATTTATATAATTTACTTCAAAGTGTTAAAATGCGTAGCCTCATTTTTTCTATTTTGCACGTTTGCTCTTCCTACAGCTACCACGACCCGGATACTCAGAAAGGGCTTCCAGCTTACGTTACGCCAAGCTGAAAAACGCCTACCGGCAACAAAATACATGAGCACTTCTAGAACAAGCTGCTGACATATCTAACAATACGTTCACTTAGAACTCACAGCTACAGGAAAACAATAAGCATAATTCTTGCATCTCCAGGCTTGGTTGCTCATTTTATAAGTCAGTTTAACATTAATAATATCGTTGGCTATGCAAAAATCACTATTACCTTAGTTTTATATATAGCTTTGAACCTACAATTTTTTGTTTTATTTTCTTGAAATGCAACTTAAACAGTCAATAAGATTTTGATAATGTGGTAATGTTGATAATTGATGTTAATGTTAATTGATTATTTGAAAAAAATGTGGTTGGCCAGACATTCGTGGTTGCGCACACATAGACTAGTGCTGTCAACTAGAGTACTTCGCGTGCGAGCAAAACACTATATCGGGATGGCAAAATGCTTATTTACGACTATTACATCACGCATAATATAACATGAGCACGGCAAACCCATGTGCGGTTTTAACTGTCTAATATCGAGAATTTCGGAACCGACGATAAGAAGAAGAGTACTGTACAAAAGTTCGGATTTGTCTCCTTTGTAAGACTCTAACAATGCAGGAACCCAGCATCATGAAAAAATCTGCCAGTCTCAAAGGCAAACCTCACATGTTTCCGAGGATCACAAACCAGAGTATTACCAAAAGTGAAGCCATAAATTTTGAGCCTTAAAGCAGCAGAGAACTAAGTGCTCTACCGTTTCCTCCTCACCAGCGTTACAAGGAAGGCAAATTTATTTGTCTTCAGTTAAACCGACTATTCAGTATTAATTATCTCAAAAAAATTCAAAGGAAATACCATAATCCTCGTTTTGTAGTTGAAAACTTCATCACCAAGTTCTCGAATTGACGCCAAGTAGCTTTCTTTATGGCCCATAACAAGCTTCAATCGCTGTTCACACTCGTCGTTTGTGATTTGAGCACGGCTTAGTTCCTTATCTTTTTCGTACAGCGCTTGCTTAAGCTCGGCTATCTGATGTTGGAATTGAGACTCCGTCTACAATAATGAAGGTTTCAAAACATTCTAGACTAAAACATTTATTTTTTACGCTTCACATCAACATTTCGCAGTTGCAACGGGTTATTAATTTCAACATTTTATAATAGAAGTAGTCAACCTATCCGGGCGCAGTGAAAGCATCATTATATCAGGTTCACCAGTTCCAGTGGGTGTTAACGGCTACACAGTAGCTATTACAAAACAAATACAGTTGAAAGAATCATCATTATCGTTTTCAGCCTCCTCCAAAACTTTAACATCGCACTCATGCTTCCTGCACGAAATGAATATGGATATATAATACTCGCCAAAAATGACTGTCGCATTTCGAGGTGGTAGCCCGCTCGGGATTTCGAAACTGTTTCATTTAATCACAAATTCATTACGAGGGAGTCGCAGGCAAGCGACAATAATTTTTGGCGAGTACTGTGGTGACAGTTACAAGCTCTTGACCGGATATTACCGGTATAACAAGGGTATTACCGCTCCCGGATACGTATGAATAAATCATGCTGCCGGAAAACAATCTAGCATTATGCAGGTTTCACAGAATAATGAGTGCAAAAAGTGGGCACTTTTGTCTCTAACAACCGTCTGCAAGAATCTAAAATCTCTAATGGACGGCTATATGATATTTTAGTTTCTTCAAAACGGCTGCTAGAAATTTTTGTCTTTAATGACTGCTTGTTAGATATTTAAATCTCTAACAGATAGCCGTAAGAGATTTTAGTCTTATACAGATAGCCAATAAATACAAAAATCTCTAACAACTAGCTGTTAGAGACTAAAGTCTATTATCTATTATCTAGTATTATGTTTTTGATTATACATACATAATCTTACTATTATATATTATGCAAATTATGAATACAAATATAATCATCTTTTGGCTTGCTTTGTCGAGTTAACTATAGTTTATGTGATACAACCAAATTTTTCATATTTCGGCTTTTCGACATGATTAAAAGTACGTGTAAACTGCAATATTCCATAATTCAAACGTGTATAATACTATGGCACTTATCTATACCTGTATGTGAAAAAAGAGGTAATATCATTTTTGCAGATCAGATGAAATTGAAAGTGGCACCAATGTCAACCTGGAAGGGGGAACCAGTATGAGACTGGAGGGGCACCATTATTAAACTCAGCTAGCATTATGTTGGTGCTACGAGTTTCACGTCCGCTAAAAACGACCGAAAACCTAGCCGGCTATTAGGTTCAAATAACCACAGTCACTTTATATCCCTGGCATCGTAATAATCAGTTTCAGACCTCGCCACCTTACCTTATTAACTCTAGATATGGTCATGGTTCAGACATGTCACTTCACTTCTAACTTAAATATGCAATCTCGTAACAGATAGCCATAAGAGACTAAAATCTCTAGCAGCTAGTCATAAAAGATTATTGTCTCTAATGGCTAGCTGTTAGAAACTTTTGTCTCTTACAGCCAGCTATAAAATACAATTGTCTGTAATAGCTGTCCATTAGAATTTTAAATATCTAACGGTTGGCTGTAAGATATTTTTGTGTGTTACAGCTGGCTGTAAGAGACAAAAGTCTCTAACAGCTAGCCATTAGAGACAAAAATCTGTAACGGCTAGCTGCTAGAGATTTTAGTCTCTTATGGCTATCTGTTACGAGATTGCATATTTAAGTTAGAAGTGAAGTGACATGTCTGAACCATGACCATATCTAGAGTTAATAAGGTAAGGTGGCGAGGTCTGAAACTGATTATTACGATGTCAGGGATATAAAGTGACTGTGGTTATTTGAACCTAATAGCCGGCTAGGTTTTCGGTCGTTTTTAGCGGACGTGAAACTCCTGCCTCAGACTCGTAGCACCAACATAATGCTAGCTGAGTTTAATAATGGTGCCCCTCCAGTCTCATACTGGTTCCCCCTTCCAGGTTGACATTGGTGCCACTTTCAATTTCATCTGATCTGCAAAAATGATATTACCTCTTTTTTCACATACAGGTATAGATAAGTGCCATAGTATTATACACGTTTTAATTATGGACTATTGCAGTTTACACGTACTTTTAATCATGTCGAAAAGCCGAAATATGAAAAATTTGGTTGTATCACATAAGTTAACTCGACAAAGCAAGCCAAAAGATGATTATATTTGTAGTCATAATTTGCATAAGTAGATGGAACACAATCCGTGGTGTAACAGAAGAAGTAGTAATATAACGTAGCATTGATAGGAAAATGTCTGCCTTCAGTCGCTGTAAATGGTGACTGTGTTTCATACCATCTTTAGTGTCGGACGTTATATCGTTAGAAAAAGAACAGCTTAGCGCGGAAGGTTCGAGGGATGGCAGCCATCCGATTTATGGTTAGTATATGACTCATATACTAGCTTAGCTACTTAGCTTCGGCTCTAGTCTCGCTGAAAACTTTTGGAAAGACATGAAATATTTGTGTATGACTCTAAATGGGCTCTCTCGATGGAAGCCCAACGGTTTTGGCGAAACAGATATAACAAAGCGAAGCATACAATCCCCTCGATAAGTACGATTCCAAATGGATTCAAATTTGCGCAAAAAAACATGGGCTAAGTTTAATGCAATCTATACCTATTTAGACTTGAGCGATATGTATACTTCATTCACAGATGCCAATATCTTGGTTATATATAGTAACCACTTCAATTTAACGATATATCGTTTATAGAATATTCCATTTAATATAATATATATAATCGCCTATTGCGCTGTAATCGTTCGCGCTTTTCGTATTTCATTTTAAACGACAGCAGTTGTTTCGTATTGCTGTTCATTACGATGTTTGCCCATTGAAACAAATCAAACGGCAGCAACATTCAATGCAAATATGAGATGTAAATATATATTTCAATTTTCGCTTTCGTGGCTTTATAGATGTTGCAATGTTGCACTATCGATAAAATTTTATTCTTTTACAGAATGACGAAACAGCCGCGTAACAATGTAAAACTGAAGTCAACAATACTATATATTACAGAGTTAAATAACTATTTGTCTTTCTTGACAGGGGCGTCACTACGGATGACTGGTGTTTTGCCTGTAGTTTTCATTGCTGTCTCTAAATTACCAGCTGCTCTTTTTAAACTTGCAACTGTCGTATATACTTATCTTAATTCCATGATCTCACCAGCTGTAAGTTTTTGCAGATCAGTTGAAGAATTTCCCCCACCGACACAGTTGAAGAATCCCCCTTCTACACAGTTGAACAATTCCCTCTAAAGTACGAACACTGTAGCCCAAGTAACCCTGAGGGGCGGTACGTTATAGTGTTAGGAAAACGAACAGCTTAGAGTGGGGGGTTCGGGAGGCGGCAGCCCCCCGACTTAGGTTTAGTGTATTTCTCATATAAGGACCTTGCTTAGGCTAAGGCTTACGTTTAGTAATTCGAGAACGACATGGTCTGTATTTGTCTGCATCTGCATTGTCTCGATGTTTCCAATTTTTGCCAAAATTTATTTTCTGCGTGCCTTCGGCGTACGTTAGGTCCAGCTGCCTCCTACGGATCCATCTGACCCAGAGGGGGTCCCCTCCCCAGGGATATAATCCAAACGCCGTATGACCATGTATCTTTGAAACGGAGTGAACGAAACGAGCGGTGTTTCTACCTATAGCTTTGCTAGTTGCAAAAATCGTAAAAATTTCATTTTGTCGCCTGTGTTGACCATAATTCATCACTGGATTGAAGCATCTACACAAAAATTGTCAGTTCCTACATGCGACTTTACGTATTTTCATAAAACACAAAAATCTCTAACAGCTAGGCATAAGAGACAAAAATATCTAACAGTTAGCCGTTACAGATTTTTGTCTCTAATGGCTAGCTGTTAGAGACTTTTGTCTCTTACAGCCAGCTGTAACATGCAAAAATATCTTACAGCGAACCGTTAGATATTTAAAATTCTAATGGACAGCTATTAGAGACAATTATATTTTATAGCTGGTTGTAAGAGACAAAAGTTTCTAACAGCTAGCCATTAGAGACAATAATCTTTTATGACTAGCTGCAAGAGATTTTAGTCTCTAACAGCTAGTTGTTAGAAATTTTTGTATCTATTGGCTATTTGTATAAGACTAAAATCTGTTATAGCTATCTGTCAGAGATTTAAATATTTAACAAGCAGTCATTAAAGACAAAAATCTCTAGCAGCCGTTTTCAAGAAACTAAATATCACATAGCCGTCCATTAGAGATTTTAGTTTCTTGCAGACGGTTGTTAGAGACAAAAGTGCCCACTTTTTGCACTCATTATTCTGTGAAACCTGCATTAGGGCTACGCTAGAACTGTGGTTAAAAAACATATCACTGTCGGAAGAAAATTGTTAATTATCGTTGTTTGCCCACCAAAACAATTCAGCAACAAATATTTCTCAAAAATAAAAAAAATACCTGTTTCCAGAGAAAATTTTAGCGCATGATCACACATTTGACAACCGGCAGGCTGCTAAGAAGGCGGGAGGTCCTTGGTTCGGATCCTTGCGGCTTATGGGGGCCCTTCCAGCCGTGAAAAGTAGTGAGAATGCGGTCCCACAGCTTCCGCTCTTAATGCGCCAAGCCTTAATTATTAGGTTTAAGGTTCGCAAGTTGTACTTATGGTGCGGGAATCTTTATTTTATTAGCAGTTATACCAGAATTGTCGAAGCACGAGTCGTAAAGGAATTCCCGTTTCCACGAACTTCATCCTTGATCTATACGTTCTATCGATATTATGCACAGTAGAAATAAAATAAGTTGTTCGCTAGCAGGTTCCAGGAAAACAAGTTTTTTTGCGTAATAATTTTGTTCCAGCTTGTTTTATTAAAGACTGTGCCACTGATTTTTATGTTTTATTAACCTTCGTGGCTTGGCAGCTTCATTATTGAGATTTTTATGATTTACGATGCAAATAGTACGAAGATTTTGTGTTTAATTATGAAATGCTTCTACAGCTGATCTGCTGGTGGTGGAAAGGTCGCAAACTGTATGCTGATGTGCTATGCTTCTTAAAATTGAGATCGGTGTTGCGTCTGTGCAACTTGCAATGTTTGTGCAATAATTTTGAACAGAGAGCAAGGTAGTTAGTATAAATAGAAAATTTGCTGCTTACGAAAAGAAATTTATATGTGGATTAGAGCGGCGCTTGTTGTGAACAATATCTGTTCCCTTGTTTTGTCTTGCCTATTTATTTCGCCGAAGCTCTCCAATATCATAATATATAAAATCAATATGCAACACACGTTTTCAGGCACTGATTTTGTTTCCTAGTTAGTGCTGCTCAAATTTTATGTTAAAACGTCCTGGATTTTAATGCTTTATGACCTAGGTCGTGGGATATATATTATATATAAATATATAGTTATATTAAACTTACACATAATAAATAAATATATATCATACCTACGAAGCAGGGTTCAAGGAGTTAACTCCCCTCAGTCCTCGAGGTTCTGATCCTGGTCTACCCGTCCCCTGGTGCTTCCCCGTCGTGCGCCAAAGGCGCCCGGAATATTTTTGCAAAAATTTGTCAACGTAGAATGAAAATTGACAAAATTTGGGCGAAATCGGCAATTTTGCCTCCGTTACGGAGGGTGTGATTGGAGTCGTCACCTTTTTCAAGCACCCGCCCGGGGACCTCTCCCCGCCGAGTCACGCAACACCCTTGAGACCTTGGAGCGTCAGCATCAATGATATATGTATATATTATAATTATATAATAATATTAATTCCTAATTTATATTAATAAGTCATTCTTAATAGGCAGATTAAGAAGTACTCAGTAATTAAGAATTTAGATTAACAGTTAAGAATTACACATATGATTGATTGCTTATATTATAGTCTCTCTAATGTAGGTTGTTCACTATGCCCATTTCCGATAGTACGTGTAATAGGCTTCTCCACAGAGGGGGGCGAGGGGGCCCCATAGGATTTTCGAGCTTCCGCTAGAGTTTCGGCGTCTCTTCCCATTTCATACCCCCAGGTAAAATTTGGCTTCCCTTCAAGTCATTCCATGTTGATGCTGTCGAAAACTATATCAAATTTACATTGTCCAAACAACGCTGTTTTAAGCTTAGGTACGGGAGAAAGCCTCTGCCACGAAAGTTCCTATTAAAAGTTTACTATCTAACGGTGTCGTTACCTAGCACGGTTTGGAAACAGCCAACAAGTGTACGAAACGTATAAGATCGTAAGTTTTCGAAAAAATGCGGACTGCACTAATGCTTATCGTACTAGGGCACTAGACTAGTCATATTGCCGTTTACTACGAGCACTGCGGAACGACTACATGTGAATATGCGTACCCCAATTAAGCACCTAGCAGTGCGCGCCTGGTATAAACAGACACACACGCTGCGGAAAAAAACGTAATAACTAGTGGCAACCGTAACAAGACTAAAGTGATTAACAGTGAGTAACTGGAACCCGAAATTAGAGTAACTAACTTAGTGGCACACATTAAGTTATTTCCTCCTTGCCAATCGATATCGAAAGGGTGCATTGTGTAATTTACGTTTTAGTTATGGCTAGCACTATTGTCTCTTGAAA
>JASANE010002778.1:0-12152 GCA_030248225.1 Trileptium ribeirensis
GTCCGGGCACCACGTTAGGAAAAATGGTGGTGCAGCTGGGATCCCTTAGGGCCAGAACTGGTCCTAGTACAAATTATAAAATATACGATTGCAAAACTTTTTTTGGAAGTTTCACAAATTTTACGATATATAAAACTGTGAGTGAAGATCCGAGTATGCGTGATCCAAATACATATATATTCATTGTGCATTTTTCCACGATCTATATACATCAATTTATGCTGGGGTAGGACAGAAATTTAATTTCACAACTGAAATTTATAAATGTTTTAAATTAACATTTCGTGGATAGCTTGTGCTTATACAATTGTGATTTTCTGTATCATATTTATAAAACTTCACTCACAGACAAATCGACAATCATAACTCATCATCAGGATTTAATAGATGTTGAGTTTTTTGGGCGATGAAACTTGATCCCACTAACCATCGTATTATTTTGTTAATACCCAATGTGAACTTACTATCCATTTAACATTTGGGACCTCGATTCTGTTCATTGTCAAATTCGATTTGTGAATTCCAATTACTAATTTCCAATTTCCAAAAAATTTATGTCTTGGCTTTCAGGAGCGCCAAATTATTATTTTGTAAAAGTGACGTTAGTAACAAACAAAGCAGTTCTTATAGTTATGAGTTGGAGAATGTAAACTCTTTTCAATTCAAATCCGTCTAAATTTCGTTCAGAAACAAATTTAAAGTTAGCGAACACAAAACGCTTCAAGTTATTTTTGGGTTACGGGAACCTGTCGAGTATTAACACATAATTTTACAAAATATAAAGAAAAACAGCATTATTAATGTACTATGGCCCCCGACGCGACCGTCAGCGCCGATGGGTCCCAGCCGTCGTCAAGAAACGAAAAGGACCCCGCACCTTCAACGTGAAGGATACTCTCCGCGGCCCAACCTGGCGATGACACCTGGAACCAGTCCAACACGCTACCTCACGATCGAAGGTGACGAGCCTGGAGAACTTCCGAATAGCGATCACGACCCAGAGCATCCAGAATGACGTTGGAATGGAACCTGTGGACACTCATGAAGCTCCAGAAGCATCTCCTATGTAAGCACCAGCAATACCTGCAACACCAGCGTACAGTCCAACAAATCCAAGATGATTCAAGCGGGTCTGCAGTCCAAAGAGGCATTTTTCACCTTCACGGTGAGCCTTGGCTGACCGGAGAGATGTCGTGGCGATGAAATTTCGATATTATTCCACGAAAATATTATAATTAATTTGTTCTCGAAACTCCCATAGTGATGTTGTTTACATCATTGACTGAAGAACATTCTACACATTTCAATTTGTTTATATATATGTTTCTTGAATGTTGTAGCTAATTGTGTGTTGCGGTAAATATACTGCTGCCCAGCAGAAATCAGCGTGCCGGGAGTACCGATTGTGCAGATTGTGCATTTCAGTCAACTTGTTTTCAAATTAATATTTTTACTTTACTCTCGAGTCTTTGCGCTAATCTACGCTCCGAATTTCGGATCAACCAAAAGTGAAATTTTCAAAATTTTAGTTTTCAGCTTATGTTTTGCTCTAAGGGCGTGAATGATAGGTTTATAAAAACTTTCAACTCGTTGATGGTGTTACGTTTTATTTTTTTAATTTCGGTGTATACATATTCTGAATTGCTTTATGCCTGTAAGGTAACAGAAAACATTGAAAACAAAGGGATATGTAGGCACGCGTCATGTGATAGAGAAATGCAGCATGAAACTGATCTGTATAAACACTTAAAACCTATTCTTGAAACTGATGACGTGTAAGTTTTAGAAAGTTAAGGGTCCGAAATATAGGTAGAGTCATATAATGTATGGTTCTGATTTGATCATACATGGAATTAAAATGGTCTTAAGGTTTATGAGGTCGCGGAGTATAAAATTAACTGTGTTTGCGTGGTATGCATCCAATACGCCAAACAGTACGACGTGCCACCTGAAAAATTTACGTTTGAAATTTTGATATAATTATTCCTTGAAATTTACTTGTGGTTTATAAATTTCAAATGTTTGATATCTCAAACTGTGGTTTGCCATTCTGAGCGATAAAATTTTCAATATTTTTATAATTTTTTCCTTCGTAAAATTCGCATCAAACTTGATTTTATATCGTCGTGTTGTACTGTTATACTTTGAATAAAAATTCAATACTGCGCTATATGCGACGTATCGGAACGCGGACATAGTGCAATGCATAATCGATCTTTAGTTGATAATCAGTGCTGGCGATGAATTGTCGGAACCATTTATCCCTGTGGCTCCCGGAATATAGTTTCCTTTTTTGGGGGCCAGATTTGATTCTACTGCTAGCATTATAAATTTAAACACATCTATCTCTTCTGCTGGTTATGCTTTCTAATGTAGCTGCAATACGGTAAGAAGAAAGAAAACCATTATATAATTGAATGCTGTTTATTAAAATTTCAAAAATTTTATTTTGCTGTTTCCTCCTACGATTACAGATATACATTGGTAATATAACTTAGCCTTAAGGAAAATATTTTATTATCTCTAAGTTTATTTATTAAACGTGGTCGGATAGGGGGAAGTGCCAGTCTGATCTTGTCGACGCGGGTTCAGACATTATGGAACCCAAACTCGAGTATTATTTCCGAAGTGTTGGGATGAGGTTGGATTTAACAGCAGGACGTATCCCGCTAGAGATCTATGCTTGTCCAATAAACCTTATCCAAAGCCTTACATAACGCCCAGTCATATGATACAGCGGTCCACGGATCGTGGTCTAACGTTTCATGCGGTTAATTTTTGGTACCTCATAGCCTTGTCCTTACCCGCCCGTCATAGTGAGTTGGGCTCTCCTGATATCCCTTTACAGTTAGGTGTCTGCTAAATTTCTACTTTACCCCGATCAGACAGAAATAATGCTTGGTTCTTGCAAAATATTATAAGCCTCAAACGCCCAGCACATTTCAAAAAACCCTTTTTAATTCTCCTTGCAGCGCTGGGGCTGTGAAACTCAGCGTTTCTGTGTATTCTTAGCTATGATCTTTGCTATAATTGCTTACGTTCTCTGTGTATATTCGTTTTGTGTGCGCTTTTTGTATTTATAATATTTATAATACTATTATATAGTGTTTGTGTATGTATAATATTTTATAATAAGATCTATAATATTGTTTGTTTGAGGTACTTAATGGTGCAAAGCATTGATGGGCCATTTGGGATCACAGATTATGGTTACGGGGGGGGGGGTAAAAATTAGGGTCATATAAGCAGATCAGGATTCATAAAAATATATATTAAAATATATTCCATTAAACAATATGATTCATTTTTTAAAATACGTATTATTTATAAAATTCTCATACATCCGAGGTCGATATCTAGATATATTAGAAGGTAATTTCGGAACATAACTTTTCACTACCATAAGGTAAAGGCAGCACTATAAGTTTTAAAATTTGGAATATATGACACAAGCGCCAGAATCTACTCAAAAGTAGAACTGAGCCACAAATACGGTCTATTGAAAAAGTTCCCGTTCAGATCCGTTCTCGGAGAATTAATAAAAAACAGCGGTCTTTCCGGTCCGCACGGTAAGTGTTTACAAGACGGTTTCACTAAAGCCTAGCTGTGATATATTTCAAACCTGACTCTTAAATCTTTCAAATTGGGACCTAAGTTTCTAGCTAAGCAATGTTTGCCTAAAAACTCTGTGTTAAATATTTTTATTTTTTTCACATGATAATGTCATACAATGAAAAAACCAAAAAACAACCTAAATGACACGAAACTCAGATGTTTCTAAAAATAAATATTTTAGACAAATGTATGTAGGTAGTATAAAATATCAAATCCAATGCCGCAGTAACTGGCTGATTCAAAGATTCTTGATAGGGGCGGAGGTGGCCTAAGGTCGAACCTCAACACATTCTTGTCCAACCAATTTTTCTGACATTTTATATTTTTGTTTTATTTTTTACAAATTTACCCTCCCCCCTCCGGATCTGCTAGTGTCTTTTAGACGACATAGTCAAAACAGATTCGTTCCCTGAAACAAATTCGTAAGAATGCGAAGTGATCTTTGAGTATGGTCGCTGCAGTTTGTCGCTAAATTATCACGCATTTTACACTATCCGATTTGGAGATGGGAGATGTTTGCATTTCCAACCGTCGTCTTGGTTTTGGGTGTTACAACACTTAACTACGATAAATCCCATGACATTCATAACTCAATAATATCCATGGGCCCTCAGAATTTTCATCTTAATACCAACTAGTGCTCCTATTCTACTTAGAATTCCATTCCTATTGTCACTAAAAAAACCCTATTCTCACCGCTTTAGTTTAGGAAACATGTAATTTTGCAGACTATGCTGCAACATCTATAAGTACAGAATGCGGATTCGTCTATGTGACTAATTTTAGTTTCAGCATTCGAATACAAAAACTACTGCGTACAATCTCTCTCATTGCCAAACAATGACCAAACTACCCATTTAATCTGGCCTAAGCTTGAAATTGTTGGATGTTACAAAGGATTTGCTTCTTCAAATTAGACAATATATAATTGCTTGCTCCGTGTATAAAAGTAAACGAAGTATCGAGTACTTTAAGTTTCTAGCAGCAATGCTGCACTAAACGATGCATAAAGCCAAGTCATTAGAATTTGATGTCTGACGGCGAACATGTGACCCATATTACTAATGCACAAGTAAAAGAAGTAGATAAGTAGGCATTTTCTTTCAAGAATTGTAAGAAAACTCACAATATTAACCCACTGTAGATAAGTGTATAATTACATTGTTAACCGTTCTTTTTTAACAATGAATCGCAAATATTTTATATAATGTTGAACAATCTCTTGCCCCATCCGCGATTGAACGTGGATAGTTTGGTTGGAAGTATCGTGTGCTAACCACTAAGCCTCGTTGGAGCTGTAGCTCGGTTGCGTACAGAATCTCACAAAGCGAGTATGCCACAATACACATGCAAACGTCCAACGCTCGAAGAACTCGTTTAACATAACGCTTCTCAGTATACTTTAGATCAAATATGGACTTAGGTTTGCACGAAAGATTTGAATAAAATATATTCATTGTATAATTTGTATATATGTTTATACACGCATATGTACTAACGGAATATGTCTGATTCCAACCCCTTTCTGCATAATGCCATATATTTAAGTGAAAATTTAGACTATTGTTCGATTTATCCTTTTGTTCAAAAATTAACACATTTGGAACAGTGTACATTTCTTCACGAGTTGATTGCCGGGTTTGTCGTACTGCTTGCGTTTGGACGTGCGTTTTTATTCGTTCGTTTTGCGAGGTTCCTTGAGGCACCGAGCACCAGCTCATAGATCGCATAGACTTAGTGTGTGAGACTCGCACCCGAACGATCCAGGTTCAATCTGCGTTCAAGCAAAAGTTTGTTCGTAATTGTACAAAATACGCTTTCGTTGCAGAATGTTAAAACAGCGTACATTAAAGCGATGCCTTGACTGAGTTCGTCCGGTAATGAGCGTTTTCACCCGCGCTGTTACTCGCTCGCTTTGGGAGGTTACTTAATGAATCAAAAATAGCGCAGTAACTAGCCAACGGGTTTTGCAGTAAATTATTCCGATTAAACCCACCGCAATGGAAAAAGTTTGTTCAACATTGTTCAAAGCATAAATTAATCAATGCAGGAAAGTGATAAGACACCAAGTTTTGCTTTTTTAGTAAAAATACATTTTATTCACTATAAATTCAAGCATAAATTGATACTTACTTTGTTATCGTCGTGATAGTCATGATTTAATGTTGTGTGAAATACATTTCTCCAACTGCTCAATCTTTGCACCCGGTTATCGATAAAGTTTCGTCAAGAAAGTTCTGTTCCATCCACGAAAAGACAACTCGAAAGCTCACAACTAAATTTAATATAGACTATTTTCACCGGTCCAATATTACATTTAATTTAATACATTTAATTACAATAAATGATTTAATTACATTTAACTACAACGTTGAACGCAATACAACAGGAAAAGAGTGTAGAAAATACCCTTGGCTACAACGAACCGCGTTTTGCTACGTTCATTAATTGTCCTAATTTGTTACAGAATGGGTGACGAAAGGGTAAGATTTTTCCCGAATATAAGTAAGTTTGCGCTACCGCAATGTCAATGCCGTTGATTCCAGTTTATTTTGTAACGAAAGTAATAGTAGTCAAGAAGATTGTAATTCTATTTGATATTCGTAAATACTTCTTCAGCATTTGTTCCGAAATCTATTCGTATACACGAGGTACTATAGGAAATGCCGAATTTTACGCCTAGGCTGACAATAACAAGACTGTAAAAACTGCTGTTGGACGACTGAGTTTGAGGTCTATCATTAAACATTGACGCATATTAGCTTAATACTAAACGTATATGTATATATAAGGTATAATGCAATATATATGATATATATTGTACACGTATACGCGTATAGTATGTACTATACATAGAGTTTGCAATTACATATATATTTTATATATACACAACAATGTATCATATATAAGTTTATATATTGTATATATATCCAATATATACGTATATGTAGTATATATACAATATACGTATAATATATGTATATGATATATTGTATATATACAATATATGTATGTATATCGCATATATATATGCAATATATATTTATGCACAATATATATTGTATATATGATACAATATATACGATATATTGTGTATACATTACATATATATGTATATGTGACATCTATATATTGTATATAAATACATATATCATATATGTAACGGGGTACGCGGGCTGCCCAACCTCCACCTGCAGGAACTCCGCACCCCCGTAACTTCTATTGCCCCCAGGGGTGGGCTCAGTGCAGAGGAGAGTTGCCGCCCTCTGGTCCTGGTGTTCCTGGGCAGGACCCCCGTGCGAATACGGCCAACGTTGTCTAGTGGATGATATAGGTCCCCCCGGGTGTGGTGTCCCGTTCGTCCATTGAAGGGGAAATGGGCCACCGTCGTACACCCACCTAAATCCGGGTTAAGGTGAAGGAGCGGCCCTCCTATTGGTCACTAGGGCTGTCCCGGAACATAACCAACCCGTGTTCTCCGTCACATTAGCTATTTGTTGTTTAATGAAATCCTGCGCAGCGTGGGAAAATGTAGGGTGTTTTGTTGATTTAGCTGCTATTGTAATTTGAGAAGCCAAAAAAAACCATTGGGTATTGTTTTCATTTAGCGGTTTTACTTGATTTTTGAATAGATCAGTTGATGTGATAACTTCAATGGAGCGGTTCGAAGGCAACTAATTTGTTTTGATGACGGCCAGCTTTGCCCGAGGCGGTAGCTTCGTCCGGGCTTAGCCCGACTCGGCTAGCATGGGAACCAAAGACCCGAGACGCGGGACGGCGGCTATGCTAAAACGCTAGGGTGCCAAGGTTCGCTCGCTAACCCTGGTAGCACGAGACGAGGTGGGGGCCCTAGGTTACCGTTTAGGCTGCAACGGTAGCGAGTTGAATATCGAACGCGCGCGGTAGACCCTACCCGCCTGGTCGGCATATATAGAAGCCCCGAAAGCGAAAGGCTTTGTGATTACAACCGGTGGGAGTGAATCCCCTCCAGACGCAGGAACAGGCAAGGCCGGCCAAAGAAAACCCTATGAGCCAATTTCAATATTCATTTAAACTAGGAGCGGTACTTGCTATCGATATTGATAAGAAAACAACCTGTACGCTGGTTATAAAGAAGGCCATCAAGGAAAGGCTTTATTCAGAAGCGAGTAAGATACGGCACGGCATACAAAACGAGACTCGTTATACAAATTATATGAAGATTGCTATGGTACACGAATACGCACTTGTTTACATATAGTAAAATCACTCAGGTCCGAGATTTATGATATTCGAAGTTAAAAGAATTTTCGCCTTAGGCCCGCCTGGTTTACCCTTGTATTTCGATGCGGCCCTAATGGCGCTTGTTGTCGCCGATGCATAAATGATAAATTTTCCCATCACAGTTTTCGATTGCAGGCACCGATATATTTCGAGTGTTGAGGGGGTGAAATAAAATGAAAGCAACGACTCCGTGGTACCCTGCATAAACGCCCCAACATTGCTTGTGGCGCTGTGAGATGAACGAGTAAATTCGAAATCGGTAATAAACTTGGAAAGCTCCGACTGTTCAACTTAGATACGATTTGTTAGCGGGCCTTGGGAGGCCTTCAAAATAGTACGGAAATTGCAAAGAGTTTGTGTTTCCTGTAAAAACCGACCAAAAAAACGTTTTAAAAGAACAAAGTCCGCACACCAAAAAAGCGAAAGAAGATTGTATCCGTCGTGACCCCACGGGGTGTTTCGAGGATCACAGCGCGTATAAGATCGCCGCTAAACGAACGCTAAAGCCAATCGTTAGAACTTTCCAAATCCAGAAACCAAAGACAAAAGCACGCCATATTAAAACCTTACGACCTTCCGACCCAGCAAGCGGGAAGGCCGGGAACCCAGTACGGCATAAACTAATGTAAAAATTATTCACGGGCGGCTGGTGAGCCTTGCAAATTTGTCACAACTTTAAAAGTCAAGCGAGAAACTCTGACACTAGGCGGAGCAGGGGAGAGAAGCCCAAAATATTAACGTAGGATAGATTGTTGCGGGAGCACGCCTGGTATGTACGAGTAGAGAAAGCCCAGGGCGACAAACAAATTCCCCGACTAGTGTCGAAGTTAAATCACTGAGGAGTAGTAATCAAAGAAAACAAAGAAATATAAAATGTCAGAAAAATTGGTTGGACAATGTGTTAGGCCACTTCAGAATCTTTGAGTCAGCCAGTTACTGGCGGCATTGGATCTGATTTTATAACTAGTTAACATACATTTGTCTAAAATATTTATTTTTAGAAACATCTGAAGTTTGTCATTTAGGTTGTTTTTCGGTTTTTTCATTGTATGAATATTGCCCATGCTAAAAAAATAAAAATATTTAACACAGAGCTTTACAAACATTGCTTAGCTAGAAACTTAGGTCCCAATTTGAAAGATTTAAGAGTCAGGTTTGAAAATATATCAGCTAGGAAATACGGCTGCGGAGCGGGAAGGAACCCGCTGTTTTTTATTAATTTTTCTGAGAACGGATCTGAACGGGAACTTTTTTCCAATAGACCGCACTTTGGTGGCTCGAACTTGACTTTTGAGAAAATTTGGCGCTTGTGTCATATATTCCAAATTTTAAAACTTATAGTGCTGCCTTTACCTTATGGTAGTGAAAAGTTATGTTCCGAAATTACCTTCTAATATATCTAGATATCTACCTCGGATGTATGAGAATTTTATAAATAATACGTAATTTTAAAAATGAATCATATTGTTTAATGGAATATATTCTAATATATATTTTTATGAATCCTGATCTGCTTATATGACCCTGTATTTTTACCCCCCCCCCCCGTAACCATAATCTGTGATCTCAATGGCCCATCAATGCTTTGCACCATTAAGTACCTCAAACAAACAATATTATAGATCTTATTATAAAATATTATACATACACAAACACTATATAATAGTATTATAAATAATTATAAGCCTCAAACGCCCAGCACATTTCAAAAAACCCTTTTTAATTCTCCTTGCAGCGCTGGGGCTGTGAAACCTCAGCGTTTCTGTGTATTCTTAGCTATGATCTTTGCTATAATTGCTTACGTTCTCTGTGTATATTCGCTTTGTGTGTGCACTTTGTATTTATAATATTTATAATACTATTATATAGTGTTTGTGTATGTATAATATTTTATAATAAGATCTCAATAATATTGTTTGTTTGAGGTACTTAATGGTGCAAAGCATTGATGGGCCATTTGGGATCACAGATTATGGTTACGGGGGGGGGGAAAAAATGAGGGTCATATAAGCAGATCAGGATTCATAAAAATATATATTAAAATATATTCCATTAAAGGATATGATTCATTTTTTAAAATACGTATTATTTATAAAATTCTCATACATCCGAAGGTCGATATCTAGATATATTAGAAGGTAATTTCGGAACATAACTTTTCACGACCATAAGGTAAAGGCAGCACTATAAGTTTTAAAATTTGCAATATATGACACAAGCGCCAGAATCTACTCAAAAGTAGAACTGAGCCACAAATACGGTCTATTGAAAAAAGTTCCCGTTCAGATCCGTTCTCGGAGAATTACAAAAAAAACAGCGGTCTTTCCGGTCCGCACGGTAAGTGTTTACAAAGACTAGTTTCACTAAAGCCTAGCTGTGTATATATTTCAAACCTAACTTGAAATCTTTCAAATTGGGACCTAAGTTTCTAGCTAAGCAATGTTTGCCTAAAAACTCTGTGTTAAATATTTTTATTTTTTTCACATGATAATGTCATACAATGAAAAAACCAAAAAACAACCTAAATGACACGAAACTCAGATGTTTCTAAAAATAAATATTTTAGACAAATGTATGTAGGTAGTATAAAATATCAAATCCAATGCCGCAGTAACTGGCTTATTTAAAGATTCTTGATAGGGGCGGAGGTGGCCGGAGGTCGAACCTCAACACATTCTTGTCCAACCAATTTTTCTGACATTTTATATTTTTGTTTTCTTTGATTACTACTCCTCAGTGATTTAACTTCGACACTTAGTCGGGGAATTTGTTTGTCGCCCTGGGCTTTCTCTACTCGTACATACCAAGCGTGCTCCCGCAACAATCTATCCTACGTTAATATTTTGGGCTCTCTCTCTCCCCTGCTCCGCCTAGTGTCAGAGTTTCTCGCTTGACTTTTAAAGTTGTGACGAATTTGCAAGGCTCACCAGCCGCCCGTGAATAATTTTTACATTTAAGTTTATGCCGTACTGGGTTCCCGGCCTTCCCGCTTGCTGGGTCGGAAGGTCGTAAGGTTTTAATATGGCGTGCTTTTGTCTTTGGTTTCTGGATTTGGAAAGTTCTAACGATTGGCTTTAGCGTTCGTTTAGCGGCGATCTTATACGCGCTGTGATCCTCGAAACACCCCGTGGGGTCACGACGGATACAATCTTCTTTCGCTTTTTTGGTGTGCGGACTTTGTTCTTTTAAAACGTTTTTTTGGTCGGTTTTTACAGGAAACACAAACTCTTTTCAATTTCCGTACTATTTTGAAGGCCTCCCAAGGCCCGCTAACAAATCGTATCTAAGTTGAACAGTCGGAGCTTTCCAAGTTTATTACCGATTTCGAATTTACTCGTTCATCTCACAGCGCCACAAGCAATGTTGGGGCGTTTATGCAGGGTACCACGGAGTCGTTGCTTTCATTTTATTTCACCCCCTCAACACTCGAAATATATCGGTGCCTGCAATCGAAAACTGTGATGGGAAAATTTATCATTTATGCATCGGCGACAACAAGCGCCATTAGGGCCGCATCGAAATACAAGGGAAAACCAGGCGGGCCTAAGGCGAAAATTCTTTTAACTTCGAATATCATAAATCTCGGACCTGAGTGATTTTACTATATCGCAAACAAGTGCGTATTCGTGTACCATAGCAATCTTCATATAATTTGTATAACCAGTTCTTGTTTTGTATGCCGTGCTTGATACACTTGGACTCGCTTCTGAATAAAGCCTTTCCTTGATGGCCTTCTTTATAACCAGCGTACAGGTTGTTTTCTTATCAATATCAATAGCAAATACCGCTGCTAGTTTCAATGAATATTGAAATTGGCTCATAGGGTTTTCTTTCCGGCCGGCCTTGCCTGTCCTCCTGCGTCTGGAGGGGATTCACTCCCACCGGTTGTAATCACAAAGCCTTTCGCTTTCGGGCGCTTCGAACACACCGCCGACCAGGCGGGTAGGGTGCTACCGCGCGCGTTCGATATTCAACTCGCTACCGTTGCAGCCTAAACGGTAACCTAAGGCCCCCACCTCGCTCCGCTTACCAGGGTTAGCGAGCGAACCTTGGCACCCTAGCGTTTTAGCATAGCCGCCGTCCCGCGTCTCGGGTCTTTGGTTCCCATGCTAGCCGAGTCGGGCTAAGCCCGGACGAAGCTACCGCCTCGCGCAAAGCTGGCCGTCACCAAAACAAATTAGTTGCCTTCGAACCGCTCCATTGAAGTTATCACATCAACTGATCTATTCAAAAATCAAAGAAAACCGCTAGCAATACGTAACTGAACGAGTACA
>JASANE010002779.1:0-34793 GCA_030248225.1 Trileptium ribeirensis
AAACTGCACATTTTTATACAACACATTAAACTGCACATTTTTATACAAAATATTAAACTGCACATTTTATACAAAATATTAAACTGCACATTTTTATACAAAATATTAAACGTAAACCACACGGTCAATATTTTCATACAGGATGTCTGCTGACGCGAAGCGACCCTTGTACGTAACCAGCTCTATCCAACGCATCCCAGTCCAATTTTGGGTGTAATCGTCCTAAAATATCCGTGACATGGTCGGAACGACCCTGTTACACATTTTTGCAGCTTTATAAAATTGCTCCATCATAGTCATGTATATATATGTATGTATCTTCCTATATGTATGTAGCATACACATGTATAAGTATATATTTACACATAGTCTATATAAACATATAAAGTTGCATTTTACAGAAACATACTGCCCATAATATGTTCCGACACCGACGTCAGTTCAATCCATAGCCTCTAGAACGGTAGGACGGCATAGCGTGCTAGGCTACTCTACCACAATTGTCCACCGGTCATTCGATTTCGAATTAACATAAAATTTTCGAGACAACTCGAAGTTGAAATTTAAAATAAATACTCCTAGTCCTGTACTTATGGCACCTTAGTTGATCACTTAAAATACAGAACATTATAATAAAAACAAGGCACGGATTGATAAATGAAATGTAATACACAACAGAACTTGTAACACAGCTTATATAGTTAAATCTGTGTATCAAAATGACTTAACGCATGTTTAGCCAAATCAGCTGTATTATAAGTCAGTTGTAGCACAGCCTGGCGTGCGTCAAGTGATTTGTACGCACGGTTGTGTTGCTTAACTCGTTCAAACTAGTGCTGACGCACTCGTATGAACTCGTCACACAACGGTGCGTACAAATCATTTAACGCACGATGGCTGTGCTACAACTATTACTTGTGCTCTGAGCCAGCCAAGACAGATAAATTGGTAGTTGAATAAAGTTCGGTTAAAGTGATCCTACAAAGTTCGTTACAGCTGATAAAGAATCGCGTGGTTCTCTAAGTTAACCAAGTGCAGCCAAATAGGACTCGTTATAGATACGGGTCTCTGCGCCTGCAAATAAAGAATCCCTTCGTTCCGTAAGTAATCCAACTGCAGCCAAAAAGGATTCATTATAGATACAGATCTCCGTCTCCGATCTCTCGATATAAGGGATCCGCGTCGGTGCTCTCAGTCAGCGGGAAAGGATGAAACAGCTGTTAAACGTTGCTGGACAGCTAACTAGCGTCAAGAAAGGACAAGAACCATGCGGACTATTGCGATGCAAATTCGCTTCGCACTAAAATTTATATTATAATAAATTGTAACATAGCACACATAATATAAAACTGTGCTATAAATAACTATGGCAAATGTTAGTTGTACCACGGATAGCCATACATTCAAATATTTGTATGCACGAATGTACAGTTTTCTCCTTCAAGCTCGTGCTATCGCACTCGTTTGAACTCGTTGAAACCTTGCTTAAAAAATTATAAATGCACGGTAACCCACGCTACAACTATTACTTGTCGATTGACAGCTATTTCTACGTCGTGTATTCCTTTATTTCTTCATTTCATTATTTTCTCACATGAATTCACACAGAACTTTCTCCGAAACTCCTTTATTACGGAGTAAAACTTTAGTTGAAAACTTTCAAATTGCTGGGTTGGTTTGAAATTCTGAACTTGCTGGCGTGCTGGGCACCATTTCTCTGTAGTGGATTACGTTTCAGAGTCGTGGTGTTAGTCAGTGATCCTACCCCAGATGAGCATAGAACATGGCAGTAGTCTATACTTATTTCATATTCAAGGTGCTTGTATGAGTTGTAGCCTACGCGACATATTTTGAGAGCGTTTAAATATTTTTAATCAAGTTTATTACCACAGCTGCAGATAACAGTTTTTCGCAAGATGTGCCAAAGAAAGGGTTACATGTAAATCACGCGACTTTCCGCGATCATTTTGGCATACTTACCGCATTGTCGGCCAAACATCCTGGTAAAGCATTTTTATAGTCTCGCGTGTACTCAATGTCTTTAGAAGACTCCAAGAACATCAGGACAACGATACTTATTTTTGCTTTCAAAGTTAGGCATATCTAATGATATTGTTTATATTATTATCTGGTTACCGGAATTGTTTCGCTAGTTGTGGATCCTATACTTCGAAATTGTATTTAAAAAGAGTTTATGTTCTATCACAGATGTCTAAGGTCCGTTGGGTTTTATGCGGACGACGGGGGGAGGGTTGGGGTAGATGGTGTCGAGGAAGGTCATCCGAAGGGAAAAGTTTTAAAATTTTCAGGAACTCAAAATTTTGCAAAATTTTACCAAATCTTTTCCCACTTCTTTGCCAAATTGCGATTAATTTTTTCGACTTTTGCTTATTTTAGCAATTTATACTCCAATTTTTCTAAAAATTTCCCCCGATTTTTGGCCATTTTTGCCAAAATTTTCGCAGCGCGGGAGGGGGGGAGGGAGCTGGGAGGGAGCGGTAACACTTATATAGACACCTGTGTGATTTTTGTTGATACAGAAAATGATTACATTACTTTTATCTGTGCAATCCGAGTAAAAAACGTGTATTGGTCAAAATGTACCGTGCGAATAAGTATGCGGGGTTTTAGTAAAATAACAATGCATTAAGCCGAATTTAGGCTTCGATCTAGGCTTAAACTTTTCTTCTCAAACCAGCTTAGTGCACAAAACCAGCTATAGAGCAGTGGATTTGAAAAAACGGTCGAGTAAATGTTAAGGTGAATGTTTCGCTCCAAAATATAGTTAGTGGCTAAAAGCCATTATGAAGTCTGGTAAGTTATGCCTGTAATACAGTGGAATTGTTCAAACTTACATAGTTATAAACTAGATGATTTCGCTGTGACCATTGGGTTTACGCCATTGTTAGTTATTGGTTAACTAGTACAAAGTATGAATAATAACTAGATACATCCGAACGGATAGCTAATAAACTCATTTTGCATAGTCACACATAGTTACACGTTCAATGAAATCTAACCCCATTCATTGCAAAGATACTGACGACTAAAGCAACATTTAGCCTTATTCTGGACCGCAAAATGTTTTAAACATATTTCAAACCCAAATCTGAAATCGAGATAAGTCAACAGTATTAACCAATTAGCCTGTGGTGGGAGGGGAGGACGCACAGTGAAGTCGTGAGCCTAGCAAAAACAAATATTTCAAAACTATAAATGATAGCAGTAAAATACACACGAATTATGGCCCGAGGAAATATATATCTATCTATTCCGTAGTTTCCACGATATTCAAAGAATAGCGATGATATAGCAATACAGCATAAAAACAACTATCAAAATTTAAATCAAATACCACGGTCAAGTTATATAACAGTTTGCTTTGGTCAAAATCATGTGTGCCAACATTCTCAGAGTGGTCACTCCATCTAGCGAACCATATTAGAGTTGGGATATGACCTAAACGATATTCTCCAATACTCTTTCAGCAATCCTATCCACAGAACATCTCCACCAGATTATTGGATAATTGAGCTTTGATTTAAACGATATTTATCACCATTCTATGAGCGTGTTTCTAATTCCATTCATTGTTTCAATCATCATTAAAGATCACAGTTTCTTCGCTTGCTGGTTCGCTTAAAAAGTTCAATCGTTTTTGTTTTTTAAAAAATTGTTTTAAAATTCATTTCAATGGCCTTTTCCAAATATTGTTTATAGCTCTTGTCAACAAATTTCAAACGAATATTTTTATCTATATATAGAATTAAGCCTTTACTGTTGTCACACATTGGAATTTCCACAATAGGAAAGTTTGAGGCTATTTCTCTTCAGGAAACCGACTACTTCTTGTCTTTAGCGCTTTCTTGCAGCACAATAGCTTAGCTATTGTGATGTGACTGCTTGACTGTCTTTTTAGAAACAATTTTTAAATTATGATTTATTTTTCAGTTGTATTCTCTATTTTATTAGCATTTAACAAAATAAGCTTTTTCATTATATAACGATTCAGCGTTCAACTACATCAGTACCACCTATAAAAAGCGTCATATGGTTTTAAAAATCCTTTTTTTGGGAACAAACAATACCAGTGACCGCTGTACTCCAGTCGCCGGATCAGTCCTGTGTTCTTTGCAAACATATCCAGATTAAAATTAGCTTAGCTGTTGTGATGTGACTGCTTGACTGTCTTTTTAGAAACAATTTTTAAATTATGATTTATTTTTCAGTTGTATTCTCTATTTTATTAGCATTTAACAAAATAGGCTTTTTCATTATATAACGATTCAGCGTTCAACTACATCAGTACCACCTATAAAAAGCGTCATATGGTTTTAAAAATCCTTTTTTTGGGAACAAACAATACCAGTAACCGCTGTACTCCAGTCGCCGGATCAGTCCTGTGTTCTTTGCAAACATATCCAGATTAAAATTAGCTTAGCTGTTGTGATGTGACTGCTTGACTGTCTTTTTAGAAACAATTTTTAAATTATGATTTATTTTTCAGTTGTATTCTCTATTTTATTAGCATTTAACAAAATAGGCTTTTTCATTTTATAACAATTCAGCGTTCAACCACATCAGTAGCACCTATAAAAAGCGTCATATGGTTTTAAAAATCGCTTTTTTGGAAACAAACAATACCAGTAACCGCTGTACTCCAGTCACCGGATCAGTCCTGTGTTCTTTGACAACATATCCAGATTAAAATTAGCGCGGGTCATGGATCTAGTGTTTCGAGCTTGAAAACAGTCTATTTTGAACTTTCACACCTGCAGGTTTGTTTTTAATATACGCTTCTATACTTTTTTACAGCACTGGTTTAAAATATTTTGACCATTAAGCCTAATTTTATTTCAATTATATTTTAATTTACCGTGAAACATGCCGTTACAGTTTTTAATTTTAAGACTGATACATCAGACATCTAAAATGTCAGATTTTATAAGTATCAATAATAAACCTCTTAGCTTCTTGTTTTTTTTCTATTCTCAATTAATCTCGGCTCCTCTTGCAATGGACTTTTCTTAATTCCATTGCGCAATTAATATTTATTTGTACAGTATATAATCAGACTGTAAAAAGTGTTTTAGATGAAATTGAATTGCATTGATTGAATGCGATCATAATGAGGACTTTGTAAACATGATTGTGCACGGCAAATAACTCGTGTTCCTTCCACGACATCTTCGTCGCATAAAAATATAAAATTATAGACGTCACTGTAAAACTGATATTATCAATTTTATCACTATACGTATCGTAAATTTCTATAATGACAACGTTTTTGCGAATTTATGGAAAATAAAATATGATGTATTCATCCTTCTCTAAAGCAATTTGTACAAGGTCCCTTGCCTGCACCGTTGTCAAAGCCCCTCTTTATGCGTTAAAGCACGATAGAAGCGTATCTAATCGCATAGTGTGCCCTAACTTCTAAACTCCTTTGATATTCGTACGTTAATATATGTTTCACACTCGCGTCAAGTAATTATGAAGTACTTTACACAAAGCAATTTTTTAAATTATATATTGCCATTTTTGTTTAGTTATAACAAACATGACATTAAGAAAATATAATGCATCAAACATAAAGCCCAGCACGCACTCGGCACGAAATGCCGAGTATCTGACAGGTACCCCAACGGCAGGCGCTCATCCCATAGACGACAAAGGCGCTGCACTGGCCCCCCCGGGCAACCGGCTGACCCTTCCTCTAAGCCACCTATATCCTGGGACCACGGACATCGAGCATACACGATTATAATAGTATATTATATTAATATGTAAGCCACATATGAAGCATTTTATTTCTTAATTTCGTAAAGTACTCATAAAATTAAAATAAAATGGGGCGTAGAAATAATCATGTACTACAGCCATTTCATTCAATTTGTTTAAAAATAATCCTGTTATGTATTAATCGAGTCGACCCAGTGAGACCAATCAAAATCATAGCAAAGACACCATTCGTTCAGCTTAATTCGCCCCAGAATATCCGCTATCTCCCTGTGACTTCTGACCTCGAGCATGTATGTTCAAATTAAAGTTGGACAACTCATTCGCGAGCCACCGATTTAAAAGAAGTATGCCTGAACAAACCGAAATAAATCGACTAGTTTTAAACCGATAAAACTGAGTACATCGCTTTTGACTCTCTAAATCATAGCTAATTTTTATTTTAACTATCGTCGTAAGCAGTAAAACTCTCGCATGAAATGAACCCTTAAGATAACGGTATGTTTTAAATAAAACCGATTTTGATACATCAGCCACTGCTGTCACAAAAGGGGGGCGCCCCCGCTTTCATGAAGCAAGTGTTGGCATTACAACAAAATTGCTGTAGACAACCGCCCCTCCCCTTTTTAATGCCAAACCCCACACTTTTTGCCACAGACCACACTTTTGAAGAGCTTGCGATGCCACTGACACCAGCTGAAGTTATATCAAACAAATGGAAAAGCTATTGCTTTTAACTAAAATACACTGGATAAGTGTAAACAATGGAAAAAAAATTGGAGCCATCGTATACGTGCGTGGTACCCATAGACACAATATATTGGACAACAGAAATCTGTTTCTAATAAGACGGCTTCAGCTATTATTGTACACATTGATTGTGTCTGCGAACGCTGCTGCATCTATAAACAGTGTTATAATTATATAATAATAAAAAATATCCAGTTTGACAAATGGTCGACCGAAGTCTAACCCATGGACATAATGGAAATTCAGATTATGCTAACTTCGATCAAGTAAAAGGAACCCTAAGTGCTAGACAAAGCTTTTAGACTATAATATAAACCTTAGACTTTGATGGAAGCAGCGCTCCACTCGTTTATGTTACACTCCGCTGTTTGATTTCGTCTGATCAATACGAGTGCATGACACTCCCTGAAGACCGGCTAACTAATAACTAAGGCACATATTATGCGACTTGGAAAGATTAATGGACCGACATTAGCGATAAATTAATATATTTACGCATTACAGAAGCTAAGCATATCGAATAAGGAGCACGGGCGTCGATCAGTTTTCAAATATGGTTGAACCGAATCTGCCATAATATATAATAATTCCATATGTTTGAAGCAGTGCAACAAAAATTTTTTAATATAGCTGAGCTCTTTGTTGTGGGGAGATAGTTATCACATGGATCAAAGCTTCGGGTAACTTTGAATAACATGGCCCCAGTTAAAGCGGTGAAACGTCATTGAGCGCTGGTTGGAAAATTAGTTTCGTCGATTATGTCAAATAAGAATGGAAAGGTGGCTAATCCCTTTATCCTGCCCGGATACTCACATGAAGTTTCGTCGGTTATGTCAGATAAGAATGGAAAGGTGGCTAATCCCTTTATCATTCCCGGATACTCAGATGAAGTTTCGTCGGTTATGTCAGATAAGAATGGAAAGGTGGCTAATCCCTTTATCATGCCCGGATACCTACAGGAAGTTTCGTCGGTTATGTCAAATAAGAATGGAAAGGTGGCTAATCCCTTTATCATGCCCGGATACTGACGTGAAGTTTCGTCGGTTATGTCAGATATGAATGGAAAGGGGGCTAATCCCTCTATCACGCCCGGATACTCACATGATGAGAAGTAGTAGATTTTACACAGCTGTGAAATTCTGTATATAGTATTTGTGAACGTGCACGAACGTGCTTAATCAGAAAATGTACCAATAATAACAAATTATGGCTAACTTATAGCCGCTATGTTTATCATAGGTAATAACATGTGTTAGGGTTGAAAATGTGAGCCGCGGCTCACGGTTCACACATCAACTTTGCGCGCCTTTTCGACGGGTCAACGCGGGTTACTTGTCAAGTACTTCAGCTCGGGTCACAACATCCCTCAATGCCGCAGGATTATATGCCAACATATTCTGAAAATTTCCCCTTTGTGTAGACAATTTCACAAGCCAGAACAATACGACCGGTCTGTGACGTACCCTAATTATTCAAAATGTATATAATTATTATGTGAGATGTATGTATAAATACTAAGTTATATATTAATATAAGCTTGTTTATAGGCACTCGATTAGCAATTAAATAGAATAATAATATTAAGCGTTTGCAACATGGCTACCGCGCACATTCTAAATTCCAAAGATTGAAGTCAAACCTAGCACTTTTTGACAATGACAAGGGAAAATCTGAGTTTTGGCAGATATTAAAACTTATCTCCAAATCAGGGACGGACATATTAAATTCTTGGACGTATATTACTCGGTAACATCGCCTTTTAGATAGCGCCAGCTAAAAGAATTGCACCAACCACTGTTTTAAAGAACGCTCAGTAAACGAATGTTCAATCATTTCGATGACAGTGCTCACAGCCCAATATAGGCACCCACGATGTGGCCACTAAGCAAAATCATCTAGGGATTGGGATAGCAGGGACTAAAACCAAGTTCTCAAACAATGCTCACCAAACGGCACCACTATGTCCGTTTGATGGCGTTAACTGTTACGGCTCCACGTAGTCATTTCGATAATAGGGCCTGCTACTAAACATGTATGCTTGTGAACGTTTCGCGTACCCTCTGGCAGCAGGTTATACTCACTACCTTCGGTAACCCACTGTCCGCGCACTTAAGGTTTGTGTCTATATTCCGTTCGATCCGCGGGTACCCGTACTAGCCAATTGCGCCCAGTTAGCATTAGATTAACGGCTGTTCAATGACGAAATCGTATTACGTTTTTGTCATGAATATGTAGTTTTCAATATACATTTTTACATTGTGCTGTGGGGTGATATTTATATATGACTTTCTATGAGCTGGTAATATGGATTATGATGGTTTAAAATCTGGGTCAAGCCCGAATTTAGCTCGCGCGTCACTTGTCACGGATCAAACGAGTCATGGACTATCGGCCTACAGGTCAGTCCGAGTCACGAATCAAGATTATTGACACGTTTTCAAGCCTGTCCTACAAGTTAGTAAATCGTTTCCAAAAATCGCCGGAAGTGCGATGGTTCCAACAAAACACCTAGTTATCGTTATCATATCAAAATTTATTGCTTCATCATATATAAAGGCTTGGTTTTGAGTTATATTTATCCGGAGACTATCTCCTGTAAAATAATTGATTATTCGTCATTTAAAATTAATTAAAATACAGTTCAATTTCTTTTGTAAACCAGCAAAGTTTATCTAATATTGCCTTATTATCCAGGTAATATATTTAGGATTTTACTGCGCAAGGGTGTTACGAGGGGGGATTCGCGCCTCACTTTGTAGTGATGAACGAGAAAAACTTATTTTTACAACGTACAATGAAATAAATTATATTAATAACCGTCTGTCCACCCACTTTTAACCGTTCTCGCGGTAAAGGGGTATATATCGAATGTATCGGGGTATAATCGCATGTACCTTGAAGGGGTAGTGTTATATATCGTTGGAAAATATATAGAATCGTTTTAGTGCCTCGCGGAGTTTTAGTAGCGAAAGGCCGTATTTAAGTTTTGTTGGGGGCCTAATCTTTGGTATACTGGTCAATAGTTATCTTCCTAAATGTTAGGCTTAGCCTTAGTATATCGAGGAATTTTTCGAATTTGTCTACACACAGGATAAGTGGTTCAGGGGTTTATTAAGCGAGAATTTGTGTAAAATAATTTAATATATCGTTGGAAAATGTGAACGAGGATACAGCAGGAAGTTCGGGCACCGGCAGTTTTTACAAGGATCAAGGTTTCTTTTGCTAAGTCTTAGATTCAGTCTTGGTATATATATATTGAGAACGGAAATTGTCTGCAGGCTACATACGCAACATAGCGTAGTGTTCGGCGATAATTTGTATAACTGAGTCAGATATGTATTGATCTATAACGACGTCTTTGGCATTCGCTAATGAAAAGGTCGCAATGTTATTATAATTTGTGGTTTGTTTTTCTGCCTACAAAAATGCTTTCAGCAATATTTTTCTTGCCGTATTTCCCTTTTATAAAAACATTATCGCTAAACTTCAAAAGCTGTTATAGCTGTTTTTGCCCTCTTGTATCCGGGTACCTTGGCCGACTGTACGTGATATATTAAACTGTTTTATAGGGTTTTATAGATCTCCGGTAAAGCTAAAATAGTGACTGCATTGTCCTGATCCACGCACACCAAGATGCTCTGCTTTGAAATGATAGATATAACGAGCAGTTTAGGTGGGGTCCAGTTAACAGTCAATTTAATCCTTTCTTGCTCAAATTAATTTGTATATCGCGCAATGTTTCACAAACGCAAGTCGGTTCCAGGAGTTATACGTGCATTGTAAATGGTTTGGTCCAAATGGTATATGTAAACCACTGGCCTTTGGAAAAAGGTTTCAATCATTTTTAGAACGACGATATTAAATATGTTGTATTGATTTAAAATTAAGTCGGACTAAAATTTTTGCAAGTATATATCTATACACACAGAAACTTAAAAAAAATCTGTATACCTCAATATTTAAATTTATATTTTTGTATTAAATTCAAATAATTTATATAATTATACGTCACCTATAATAAAGATGCTCGTGCATGTACTATATTAGTCGCTGGAACCCGTACCACTTCACTAGCTATAAAGCAAATTTATCAAAGCGTGTGGCGGAGTGCTAGGCACTGGTCTTGAGAAGCTAGATACCCTAGCTCGAATCACGACAGGCAATCCTACAGACCTTTTTCACATGCTCTAGTGAAATTTGCGTGCACTACGTTGCAGCATCAATAATTAAAATGAATTTATTTACATCGAAGCTACAAATATATTTTTATTAAATAAATATACTAAATTCTTGTTCAAATACCACCAAATCAAATAGCATTTCGGCATAAACCTCTAGCATTTTGTCATATAGCGTTAGGCTAGACGGTTGGTTTATCAATATCCGTCAACTTTGGAGCCTAAATGTATTCTGGTTAATGCTATTTTGGCTAAACGTTGGTTTTTCTGTTTTGTGGAATATCTATTCACCAGAGGCTTTTTTATTTCTTTGTAATACGTATCTGGTCATGTATTTCATTTCGTATTGAGACATTAATTCGACCAATGTTATTGTAATGTGCTAAATTATATTAAATTCGTTTATTCAATCATTAATGAATTAATTAGCAAATGGCTTATAATAAAACGAATACAAAATTATGAAAATATAATGTCTGAGCCTTACCGAAACTACTACACCAAACAACGCCGATGCTATAGTCAGCGAAGTTCGAGCGGTGTTTTGCCCAGAACTCAATGGGATGCATTGTTTATTCCAAGTGAAGCCGAAAAACAACAATTGCCCCGGGTTCAGCAGCAAAAATCTGGTGGAGTCGGAAGAACATTGATCGTTCGAAACGGTGATGGTCTGACAAAACAGGTAAAAATTTTACGCAATGTGAGTTTTACGCAGTGTTGCGTTTCTATTTAGTGCCAGTAGCATATATACTGCTGCTCTACTAGGTATCATAATAACTGGGTTTATCAAGAATTTACGCCAAGCTCATGCAAGTACTAATAATAAGATATAGTCGCTGGGTTGAAGATCATACGTCCCACCAAACCTTAAGACGCACGGTTAGTTTGAAGTGTTTGATAGAAGCGCTACAATTACGTGTACGAAATTAGCCTATGCGAAACCTCTATGATTGTGAATTGAAGCCCATAATAATATTTTCGTAACGGGATCATCAAATTACGATTGCACCCAGCTATAATATTTATCGAAAATTGTTTATATTCTTTATCAATAAACTACTTAACTATCTAAACTTAATATTATTTCATTGTATTGTTTTAAAATCATTTTTAATTAATGCCGCCCCTGTCAACCCAACTGTTGTGGTGTCGTATCTAGAAGGCCTAATGTTATATAAATCAGTGTTTTTGCTAACTTTTATTGTTTCGCAAAATTTATAAATACATTCCTAAATTTTTTCATAGCTCATAATTCATAAGTTCAAACTGTACCATAAATTTCATCAGAGATTTGTTAAGTTATTTAATAAACTAAATTTGCAGTACTATATATTCGACTTGTTTTGTGAGAAAAAAATTATTTTTTGTTACTTAGGCTATGAAATCTGGCAAATTTTTCTAAAATATTCGCTGTAATGAAGAGCTCGCCACTTGAATGATTTGTTACATATTTTGACACTTGAGCTAAAAAATATAGTCAATTTTTGTTTTGATTATATCCTCGGAGTAGAGTTATTTCGGCGTTTGAAACAAAATAATTCTTTCCAGTGCTGCATCAATTCCTAATTATGCTTAAACAAAAATCGTTGACTAAGTTTGTTCTGGTGCGCGAAAGTTATACAATGTATTTGACACTGCTTAAATTTCATTTTAAATATAATTTAAAATGACAGAAATATTGGTTGTCAATACTGAAGCAGACTAGAACCCACGGATCATAAGGTTGTTTCATTTTAGTATTTTGTGGAACCAAGATTATATCCAGTCAATAAGCGTGAACGTTTGGAACAACAATCTCTCGAATGGGAATATCGTTATCCACAAGTAAACTATCAACAATTTACTTTAACTTTTGTCACAGTTCTATTTCGCAGCATTCTGTAACTAGCCTTTTAGTAGTACGATCAGAAAATATTAACTCCAAAACTTACAAAAATGTTTCACGATAGTATTCTTACTCTATTATGTAATGCTGCGAACGACTTACGAGACAAGATGCATGAATGCGGTCCTAATTATATGACAACTCTTGAGGAACTAATTCAGTTAAACTAATGTCTATAATTTCAATAGATTTCCCTTTATTCGACTATGTCAATAGATTATTAAACTAGAACCAATTACAAATCGGACCATATTTTGTCAGATCTAGGAATAATCAAACTCCGCATGTCTCGCATATCGTGTACATTTGTATGTATTTTTCGCGTCATATTATCTGGCTAGGATTCGGTAAAATTTTCCGTGATGCAGATGGAATTGTGTGCTGTGTAGACGTGCCCTTACTGTCGAAAAACTTAGATTGTTTGACAAAACCTGTTTTAGGAGATGATACAATCTCGACCGAGACAATTGTATTGCAAACGTGCCGTTAGCGCTGCGTATTATGACAAAGTACCAAACCAAAAGCCAATACAAAGTTGCATTCACGTAAGATAGATATAATGTAAACTACCTCGACATATAATATTACTACTAAATCTATTGCAGTTTTTACTTCGCTAGGTTATCGAGTATGGCAAAGTTTTATCCCACAGTTGGTTACAATAAATATTAAATCGCAACGATTCCTGATATAAACTAATGAAAGGTATAACGCTGAGTTTATCCTATAACAACCAAAAACTCACATATTAATCCTTCTTTGAACGTTTGGTCTGTATTATAGATATAAAGTTAATATTTTATTTTAATTAAACAGCAAACGTGATAAAAGAGCAAGGCTGTTAGTATTTCAATTTTCATTTTAACGTTGTTTCGGAAATTTTTTTCTCAAAATAGCACGTCATTCCAACGAACCGCAATGTATTTCAGCACGAGTATAATGAAACATGGCCTAGATGTCTTCAGCGCTGTCCAGTTTTACCAGCCAACACGTAGGTGTTCAGTTCCAACCCGCACCTATTTTGCACTTTGTGCAGCCTTTGTTCCAGCAAATATATGCATCGATACTGTTGAACCCAGAATTTCGTAACGGGAGGGAGGGTGCGCAGGCTCAGACCTCGATCCGTGCTATATCAACAAATTGTTTTAAAAACTTTTCATATTTTTGATGTATTCAAATTTTTACGGGCCAGCCTAGGCTCGAGGTAGCGGTTCAAACCCCATACCAACAGCTTTTGTTCCAGCAAATATATGCATCGACACTGTCAGACCAAGAATTTTTTAAAGGGAGGGAGGGTGCAGACGCTCGGACCTCGATCCGTGCTAGATCAACAAATTGTGTTGACACTTTTTTATTTTTGATGTTTTCAAATTTTTACGGGCCAGCCTAGGCTCGAGGTAGCGGTTCAAACCCCTACCAACAGCTTTTGTCCCAGCAAATGTATGCATCGACACTGTCGGACACACAATTTCTTAACGTGAGGGAGGGTGCGGAGGCTCGAACCTCGGTCTGTGCTAGATCAACAGATTGTCTTGGCACTTTTTACACTTTTGATGTTTTCAAATTTTCACGGGCCAGCCTAGGCCCGATGTTGCGGTTAAAACCCCCTAGCAATGTGTTCTACACATGATCTATAAACAGATGATTCACAGCGCACCAATTAAAAGATAAAAAATTATATCATATTTTTTCTGATTACTTTGAAATAAATAAGTAAGCGACGAATTATATTGTAAAATCGAATATGGTATCTCAAATATTAGTGGCAGAACAACAGGAGTTTAGTTCAGAACATAACGAGTTCAGATTGAAAATCTGACTCTAATTCTATATTCGCCTGTGTGTGTCGGGAGTGGTAGAAACCCGTCTGATTCGCGATCTCCATTTATGACGGTTTGCTGCCTGCTCAGTCATGACTTGAGATGGTGCTAGTCTCCTCCGCTTCCAAGAGATGGCCACAAGCAGGTGGTTCGGTGTCTTTAAGCACAGGTCTTTTCTACGTATCGTACGTATGCTCGCCCCATATGTTGGTTACAATGTGGCGATACCACCGCGAATTGTATCCGTTTTGTAGCCGGGGTCAAACATGCTTAGAATATGTCCCAGCAAATACAGACACATGGCCGTGAGACACCCAGCACATTACGGATACACCTGTTTTCTAACACGTCCAATGTGCGGTATTCCGAGCGCTTCAGGGTCCATGTTTCAGTGTCGTGCAGCAGGACTGTAACTGCACAAGCTTGCAATATCAGAAGTTTCGTTATAGAACTGACTGTGTTATTTTGCCGTAGGTTTTCCAGGTTGGCGAAGATAGATGAGGCAGCCGCTATTCTGTTTCAGATGTCCTTGTCGGATCAGCTATAACAGGCGAGAGGACTGACCAAGGTAAGACAAGCTATCAGCGTTCTTACGTCGCCTGTCATTAAGGGAGATGTGTGGTACGTCGCAGCAACAGAACTTAACATTTATTTTCCTACAACTAATCCTTAAACCCACTGGACCGCAGTATTTTTGTAAGCAGGCAATTGCTCTTTGCATTAATTCAATTGTGTATCCGCCAATATGCCAATTTCGTCATGTGTAGTCCAGATTTAATATAATCTCAGGTGAAGTTTTGTATGTGATGCCTGAAGGTGCCTCGAAGAGGGGGTTTAGTATCCAGTCAGCAGTGGAATTGAACAACACTGGTGACATTATCAAATCTTGTCGGACGCTGCTTTAGACTACAAATGGCAGCGACTGTGCAGCGTGAATTCTAACTACATTGAGCGACTGTTCACACAGATGTTTTATGATTTTAAGCAGCTTACTACGCATTCTGTCACTTTCTATAATGTTATACAGGCTGTCCCCATGTACGGAATTGAAGGTAGCTTTAAAATCGATGAAAGTGGACTGTCGAAATCCATGGCCATGTTGCAGTAATAAGCGTGGTATTGAGATTTGGTCAACGCAGTCTCTTCTTGGTCCGAAGCCTGAACGTTGAAACATTATCAAACAGTGTCGCGCATTTTTGAAGCAATTCATTGCGACGGCTTCCAAGACCTTAAAGTCGGTACTTAGAACAGATATGCCCAGATAATTTGCACATTTTGTGCAGCCACATTTTTTGAAAAGTCGTTTTTAAATAGCGTCTCGTCTGGAGTAAGAAATTAAGCTTTGACACCATGTCTGCGGGAATGGTCTATATGAGATGTTTATTACTGCTTCTCTGTCATGTTTAAGCATTTCTGAGTGTACACCATTCACTCCTGCCGCCTTATCATGGCACATGGATTTGACAGCTTTGCTAATTTCCTATTTGGTTGGCAGATGTTCTGTTTCATACAGTCTTTTGATTCTCGCTCCTCTCGTAAAATGGAGTTGCTCGGGAAGTCTGAGTTAAGCAGATTTAGAAAGTGATGCCTCCAAGTACTCATTTATTGTTCAGTGTTGCTTATCATTTGGCCGAGGTATCAATTATGAACACGTTGGCCGTAGTAAGACGACCACACACATTTTTCAGCCGTTAAAAAAGTATACGTTAGTCTCCAACACTTTTATGTCTACCCAGCTCGTCACCCTTCTTGTTCTCTCGTGAGACTGTCATCAGGAGCCTTCTTAAATACAGAGTTTGTCGTGGTTTACTGTGCAACCTTGTAACTGGATGCACTAAGTATTGTAGTTGCATCGGACATGCATAGCATTCTTTTCTTAGACTCAGGGTTTGCTAACTCCATGTGTTTCAGACAGCATCGCTGCGACTATGTTTCTCCGTCTGCTGTCAACGCTGTGACGTTGATCGTGTTTCTTGAGACTTGTTCTTCTAGCCTGTGTTCAGAGACGCCAACGATGTCCACCGTCCTGGAGTAAAAATATTCAGCTAAACGTTCTTCATAGCCGGGTTTTAGTAATGTCCTGACGCTTAAGCTAGCTATTTGTCGTTTAATCTTTGCAGGACGTAGATTGTTTTCGATTGCTTGATAAACGCACCTTCCTCGACATTAAAGAGATGTTGCGCTACGAAATCCGTAAAGGGGTCGTGAACATTTCAGACGCCAAAATCATACTGCATCTTGCTGTTATCATTTGTATCTTTGCAATAAATAAATCGACTTGATGTTTAGTGGAACAACGAACTCTTTACAAGCACTGAAGGCGAATTCGAGGCTCGTTACACGTGAATTATTGTTTGTAGTTGTAATTGGTTAGCCATTAGAAGCGATGTTCATAAACGCAGCCGCCCATGTAGCATAAATTATGTGAGAATAGTTTGTTTCAAATATATATCTATATATATATTAGTTAATAAATAATGCTTTTGGAAATCTGCTAAGCTATTTAGGTACATTTTTAAAGAAAAAACTGGTTGTTGTACTTTTATGTAAAAAAGCGAGGTCCTAAAATAGCTGTAATTGTAAGTCTGCACGAGTAAACTTAAGGCGATCCTATCAACCATGTTATTTTGCCCATAAAAATGTTACGGAACGCTGTTTGGTTATTTAAATCCGGCATAAAACTTTTAGCGAATACAGCGCTTTGAGATTGAAACCTAGGTATTTTGCGTTAGCGAAAATTCGATTACAATTTCCGGAATTTTTAAGTACGAAAATTTATCTAATTTGAATTAAGTGAGTTTCGTTAACGACCATCAAGAGCTTGTCGCTAGGGTCGATTTCTTTGAACGTCTTTATTGTAATAAATTTGTTCACGAACACTGTATAGTCTTATCCAAACTTGATAGGCATTAAAAGAATAGAATTTCTGCAAATAGATAATCGGCAAAATTCTGTTCAAGCAAAAGGTATAATTCCGGCATTTGGATTTAATTTTGCAAATTTTCGGTTAGCTAAAACCGAATGAAACTCAGCAATTTTTCTGTGATAGTGTTTTGTGATTGGATATCGATTAGCAAAATAGGATACTTAACACCATAAGTTTATTTGCGCATTTAGGAAAATGACTATTCCTATATAAAGTCAAAATACAAACCATAGGTTAGCAAAAGCAAGGTGGTTTTCGCCTGAGGTTTTGTTTTGACTAAAATATTACGCAAACTGTAACAGTTTGACTGAATATTTTAAAACTGCGGCTAGGTTTGGACAAATATGGCATGGTATCTCAAATATATTTTTTAATTATTTTAAATTCAGAATTCATAATGATGAAAACCGGTACCGTACTCGTCTCAAGAAACCATTGCAGATTTTAGTTATTATGCATTATTAATTTTTAGTTTGACAACTAATTTGCTAATTATATTTTTGACATTATTATTACTGCAATTCGTGGAATATCATTCTTTCTTTTGGTTAATTACCGGGCTAACACTACGAATTAGTGTCACTTAAAATTAGATAAATGAAAATGAATCCAAAGCGGACTGCCGCTGTGACTTGCAGTGTATGGTTGTGATAAGTTACCTGAAACATACAGTATTAACAGTTTTAACATACAGATTGCAGAATTAACAGTTTTTCAAAAAATAGTTGAAACTAATAGCTAGTAGCTTCTGATGCTTTCGTGGCATTCGACAAAATTGAGAAAAAATAGGTTGTTTCGCAGATATAATTACAGCTTTGGGCATATTTCGAACAGCACAGGCGTCAGCACCACCCACGACCCTAATTGTGGTACCTCACATCCAAGGACCCTTCACATTTTCTCAATTTTAATCACTTCCAGCAGACTAGTGCTTGAATATGTCTTCAGAAATTAAGAAGTACTGAAACTTCTAGAATTTTGCCAACATTGGCCTATTTTTTGCCAAAATATTTTCTCAGTTGATCTGTTTGTTTCACTTTTTATCGAATTTAACCAATTTGCTGCCAAATTTACCAAAGTTTGCAGCGCACCTCGAGCGCGGGCGGGTAAGGGTTTTAGGTATCCTCACATCATATGTCTGGCCCGCCACATCATTTTTCGGGGGTACTTCACATTCCAGCACCAGCCCTGATTTCTTACCTCAAAATTGTGGAAAACGACAATGATATGTATTCGCACAGCCTCTAACAATGTCTGAATTGGGGTATATTTTGAAAAACTCCTCAGTTAATACATCGGACACTTAGCGTAGGGTTAATTGCAATTAGCAAAACTTAACAATAAACATTTTAGAAAAGGTCGAAGCAAAAGATTATTGTTGGATTATGATTGTCCAAGCAAAAAACTTCATGGAACTGATTTTTGATCGAATTAAGCGGGTCCAGTGCATTTTACTTGACATTATTTTTATCTAAAATTGCTCGAAGGATACGAACAGAAACAGGAAAAAAATTTGTGTAATAATCGTCGTTATTATAGAATGCTTTTTGGTATTTTAGCCAACACACGCTCAAAGACAGTCTCAGCGTACTTATTCGAAACGGAGCGCAAGCGCTGCGGTACTGCCCGGGTCCTGTCAGTCGTCGCACTTTTATCCCGAAGAAACCAGCCATATTCTTGGAGCGTCTGCAGCTGAAAGCAAAGGAACCAAGCTTCCATCAAGCAGTCTGGCTCGACGGCTTATGACATACACTACCAGTGACACTACAGCATCAGATTCTCTTCTGGCTGGCGTTAAAGCTAAAAGCAACAACAGCTACATTTGGTCTCCGTTGATGACTAATTCAGTCAAAGGCGGTGAACAAACGTCGATTCGATATGATTTTGTATTCGAGCGCTACGGTCAGGAGAATCCACGCAACCGCCCGGCTGAACAGTCAAATAGGTTCGAACCCCTCCGAGATATTTTGGCCAAGCGTCCGAGTGACTATTGGTTTCCGGCGTCACCATTTTCAGTTTGGACAACAAGAACAGCGAAAAAGACGGCGAATGATCATGCAAATACATTTTTGGCTACGGCAATGTTGATGAACAAATATTTGGTTAAGCCGAAATTTTGCCAAGATCAGAAGGCATCGACATCGTTGCAGCACGGAGCCTCTGACACAAACACTCTGGGCGAAACTGCAGCTTTTACAAAAACTAATCCCATATACCGCCCAGATCGATCGATAAGGGCTGAGTCAAAATATTTTCCACATGGCCTCAAATATAACCGTGGGCAGCGGCAGGAATTTCTTCTAGAAACTTCATTAGACGATAGGAACTGGGCGACCAGAAACAAAAATGTAGCCCCAAACGACAGAGAACCAAATTTGGCGAGCAGAGACTGGAAGCCACGATTGCGTCCTGTTATCGAAACTATAGCACTATAGAAACTTAAGCGCTCAATTTTAATTTAAAAAAACTCTGATATATGTTTTTGTTGTGTTTAGATGCTTATAAGGTTGCTTATTCCAAATTAGGTAAAGAGCTAACATATAAGTTGGATCCATATAATCCCGATTTTGTTATATTATTTGGAATCAGATGTTGCAAAATTAACCTTGAGTACAAGTCAGGCCCAGACCTAAACAATAACCAGCTGTATTTTATAGCTACATAACATAGTATCCCTTAATTTTACTTGAGACACCTTGAAATCAACTGTCCATATTTCATGTGACACTGTGTTATCAAATGGTAGGGTCGCGACTACAGGGGGACAAAAGTTCCAAACAGCGGCGACATTATAATGTGAACGCCGCATAAGTTGACTGTCAGGCTAAAAGAATTTGTTTAGTTGAATGGCGAGATCGCGTGAAAAGAAATTTTTACCTGAAAATTAAACGACGTCATTATCTACTCAGTTGTCCTTGATGCTCTAACGGTTTTTTTGAAACGGCCTATCCTATGCCTCAACATCATTTTGGAGTGTGAGTAGAATTATATGAAGAATCAATTTCAAAAACTTTTAAGGATGAATTACGCAATGTGAACTATTGATGCTCACTTTTACAGTCCTCGCATATCGTTAGCGGTTTTAAACGAAAACTAATATTGCTAATCCAACAGTCTCCATCAACGTAACACCTAATTTTCTATTAATATATCGAGTTATGTTTGCAAGTGGATGAGCACCTGAGTGAAAGTGTACAAAAACCGAGGGCAATCACCGTGTTCGGAAAATATTTTCATTAATACTGCTTTATTACAATGCGTATATCATAAGTGCTTCATAGTATTTATTTAAAATCTTAATTACGTTACATCGTAGCAAGAATAAAACATTAATTAAACTGTGATAAAGTTTATCAGACTCTAGATGCAGCGCTAGGACCACTGTGTTATACGTTGATATTGAAGGAATAACCGATCTAGGGATCGAACCAGGATTTTACTCTTTCTGTATATGAAATGATAGATCACCGCAAAAATTCATAATTTACCCTTCATCACCCAATGATCTCAATCGACAAGCGCACACAATGAGCAGTTCTGGCAACTAAATTTGACGTAAATTGTGTGGTTGCACGTGTGTGATTATTTGCTGCCTTAATGAACCAAGCATCAGCTCTTAGATAGCTCAGCGGCTTACCTACTCTGTTTGCAACAAAATATTCGTGGTTCGATTCCTTATGCCGGTTTGTGTATGTCAAAGTTTACACGATGCAAAGAGTTATTCAGCCGTTAAAGAGTTAAACGAAAGTTTTATTTATTTAGCAACTAATATATCGCTGAGAACGTTCATGACAGTTGTGGTTAGCGTCCCGCTAGTTTACAAACTTTAAACTTTACAAATGTCATATTGATCCATTGAAGCCAACTCCACAATGCGTTGTTGCCCCTCCGCTAATAAATTCTATGAGCGACTCTCCTGGTTTATTATTAAGCATTAAGTGTCGGACTCTTTTTGATCAACACTTAGCCGCTTTTGTTCATTTTCTTACGAAAAGCTGTTACACAAGTTTTCACTCTCAAGATATATTCAGCTTTCTACAACATTTACAAGATATTTAAGAAAACTGCTTATATATAAAATATATCTCGCATAGTATATTCATTGTTTCAATTAATTTTTTATCTACTTAATGCAACGAATGTGTAAAAAATATTTGTTCGATGACAGTCGAACAGCTAAAATTATCACTTTTTGCTCAGATATGCTAATAGTTCTTCAGACCAATTAAACATATGAATAAAGGAATTATAAACGTATCCTCGTTTATATGTATACTCTTACTTTTAAATATACATTAATATGTTAAAATATATTAAATATATTAGATGTTAGCATCATATATTTTATTGAATCTATAATTGCATATTTACTTATAATAATATAATAAAATATATACAAAAATAATATAAAAGTGATTCACAACAATTAATGCACAGCTACACAAAGTGAATATATATATATTTATACTTATCGAACTATAAATACATAAATTATATATATATACGTGTATATAGGTATGTCAATGTGTCAACACGCTATATCTCATGAAAGCGATATTTTATTAAGGGCTTTTAATACAATATATTTTTGTCTAAGACAATGAAAATGACAATAGCGCAATACGGTATATATCTTCTATGTGTTTATTTATTATTCTTTTGCTAAAATAATATTTTGACTGAAAAAACAGCCTAATAAAAAACAGGGAAATAGATGTTTTCATTTCAATATTATTTAACAAAATATTTAAAATATTTTGCTGAATCGCAATGTATATGTATATATCTATAAATATATTCATAAATGTATCATCAGCCTTTGGGAAATGTAAAATTTTTTAAAATATATTAAATTTTGTATAAGAACTAAATTAATTTATAAGAGTGGTTGTCTTTAGGACATTTATGCTTTTACAAATATCGAGTAACGATGTAACAATAGCACCGTTTTAAATGGTTAAAAGTATTATCAAATTTGGGATAAACTTATTAAATGTTATAATAGTTTATTTTAATTTCCGAGTTAAGTTTTTTGATGTATAAGAAATTAAATTTGTTAATGGGTTTATTAAGTTTACTTGATAAAATCTCCATTTTCATCTATTCTTTCATTTACGAGCTTTAAAGTTTATATTTAACGTAATTGAAGATGCTTTTAGTACCGGGTTAATGGTGAACATGAATTAAATTCTGGATCGACTTATTAATATGACAATAGTTTCGTGGAATTTCCGAGTTACGATTTTTTGCAAATAATTAATATATTGATTAAGTTAAACAAGAATAGTCTGCATTTTCATTCTTTTATAATTGTATGTTTTTTTACAATACGAGCTCCGAAAACCTAAAATTAGCATTCCTGAAATAGCTATCTGTAATCTTGCTTCCTGTGTATGCATTGCAATAGAGAACATATCAAAAGCTTTTAAATAATAAAATTTATTTTATTCTAGAACGTGACACAGGCTGTCGCCAGTGCTCGGGATTCGCTCTCAATCAATTTATCCAAAATTACTGCTGCAATACAGACCTAGAAACAGCTGAGTGCGGTACTTTTATGTAAAGCAGGACTTCCGTAGTTTCTGACGGTGGTAAAAATTTGTTTTACGATTTTACGATTACATTCCGAGCTATTTGTTTATATCACGCAAATTGGTTCGTTTCATTTTGTCTAACTGTTCGTTTGTTTATACTGCTCTAAAACTCGATGTTAAAGCGGTAGTATTATGAACATCTGTATGTCTGTGCGTCACTAATTAAAGCCGTACTTGATATTTCAGAAAATCTTTTTGGTTTGTCATAATGCCCGCTTTGAACGAAAAATTATTGCAAGAGCCTCCGTCAACACACGCACAAAGGCTGAGATCGTAAAATATGTCACAATTCATTGCTGTATAGTCTTTTAGCACTAACCTTTTTCCATCGCATCTTAGCTTTTTCCGATGCTATATCGCAATCTTCCACGTATTTGGCTGCTTGTTCTAAGATTTGTGTCACCGAAAGAGTAATTAGCCAACTCTAAAAACGTGGTTGCCCAACTCTGCAGACATGGGTTTTCAATCACCGTATTTCTTGTCTGAAGCGCAAGATAAGTCCAACGTCCTCTTACGTGTTTCGATGTAGACTTTAGCAGGAAAGGAAAAGTATGAGGCATTGCAGATGTGGTAGTGTCAAGGAAATGGCGCTCATAAATTTTTCTCACAGCTGTCGAGCACTGGTGATGTTTTCGACTATGCTTGAGCAATTATATGTAGTGCAAGAAGAGATATACGTTATCACCCAACCTTAGTGGACACGTTTCAACTATATATCAGTTTCTGTTATAAGTTTGTTCCATGAGACAGATTTCTACTTTATATCAGTTCTTAAATAGTAACTTTAATAGGTCATATCCACCAACAAAGAAGTTCTTTTATTGTAACATGGTTATATTTTTAAACTCGGACGTTGTCGTAAAAAAGACTTCGATGCGAAATTATCATAGTAAATTTTGCTACACATGTCTGCGGTTCAGAAAAGATAAGTAACAGATTTTTAAGAACAAGAAGCAAAAGGCAGTACAGTGTTCTCTTACGGCACATTACAAAATAAATGAATATCATGTTTAAGAGCGGCAATTAAATGACACTGCCACCAAAGACGCTGTTGCGTAAAAGTTTTGATAAAAAATGGGTGTCATTGAGTAAATAAAGTAATTTTAACTATGTTCATAATAACATTACTTTCCTTGATAATAAGAAAATGTGGCTAATTTTAGTATAAACTTGCCATTTACTTCGCCCAAAATATGGAAAATGGCATGAATTGAAATGAAAAATATACGCTACTACAATGAATTTGTGTCTAAAACTATATAGCCTAATGCAAATAAAGTATTCACGGTCGCAGATACGTACGTTCAGTTATAGAAAAACTTGAGTTGATATTAACTCCGAAGTAGTAGATGCTATTATATATCGGCCAAAATCGCATAAAATAATATTTCATTATTATTCACACATTTAGAAATACTATTATATATATTATATATCAGAACTCGTTAAATTTGGCGCAGTTCATGTTCCACAATATAGGTACGTTATCACCAGTATATTACATAAAGAACTTGATCGCAATATTTTTTACTATTAAGGCAAACTTTCACTAATCTTTAGGCGAAATTCGCTAACAAAACCTCATATGTTCAATGCTAACTTTAGTCCTTCATTTGTAATTGTGCTAGTATCATTGGCGGCGAATTGTCTTCACATCTAGGTTTCAAACAGCTAACGGATACTCGCAGCTGACACCATTGTAGATACACAATCATCAACTCAGATGTATTGTGTCCAATATCAGATCATCAAAAATAGCATATATATGAACATTTCCATTAAAACATATACTTTCGGAAGACAAAGTAACAACCGTATATGATCTCAGATTATTTTAAAAGTGTATGATTATATACTAGAAATATTTCAATCATTGCCAATTGTCATTGCCTGGGCTAAAGTCCTTAGATTAGACTTATACTAAGTCTAAGACTAAGTCAGGTGGCCACCGCCCCAAAAAAGTTCAGCCCTAGTCTGTTCCTTTTTATAGATATAACGTTATGCGTAGTTGACGTTTATTTGTGTGGAGTAACGGCACACCATAGCCAGTATGGTCGCAACAGTTGCACGCACCCGAACTCGAGTGCATTGGAAATATCAGATTCATCCTTCTTGCAATGGTTGTAACCTCAGCTCCCATGAGGGTAAAAACCTTGTTGTTATAACCATTGTACGAAGGAAGCATCTGATATTTTCAATGCACTCCAGTTCAGGTGCATGCTACTGTTGCGACCATACTGGCTATGGTGTGCAGTTGCTACACACAAATAAACTTGAACGACACATTACGTTTGTCAGCTTGACTTGGGCCTGTGATATTATCAGAGGTGAGGCACGATCGCGAATACAAATTTCACTGCTTCTCAATCAAACACATATTCTATCTTTTTGCTACGAACATTACTTAATATTGTTTCTTATTTGTGTCCTTTTCGATGTACAGTTCCAGTTGCAAATAACATTTTATATTCGGAATACTATTTTGTTTAATAATATATAGCAAAATTGATCACTTTATCAATTTTAAAATTTAAGTCTTGTCATATCTTGACGATATAATTTTTAAGCGATACGGATCAAATATTATCGAAAAGTATGTCAACTTTATTTATCTTAAGATATTCAGTTTTAAATTGGTAGCAATATTCAGCACATTTGAAATGTATATATGGGCCGATCTTATACAAACAGGGGTCAACTAGAATAAGGAATCGAAATATACAAATTATTTAACAGGTTTTTGGTCAAATTTTATACTTTCCCTTTTCTCGAGTCTGCGAACGTGAGCGATAGTAAATATTTCATTTGAAATTTTCGATACAAATTTGTAGACACATTCTCATTTTCATTGAACTGAGCTTTAAATTTCAGTCGCGTATAAAGCTTCCCAATTTGTGACAAAAGAAATACATAGTTCTTTTCGTGTAAACAACTATGATGATAACTTGGATCAAAGAGTGACAAAAAGAGCTCCAATAAAGCAATAAATGTAGTACAAGAATTTTGTAATCTGAGTCAAGGCAATTTGACTCAGAAAAAATTTGTGTCTTTTCAAAAGTTTTCTGTCAAAATACAATGAAATTGTGTCCAAATTGTAGTGCGGTTATACTCAAATATTTTCACATTTATCATCTTTGTTTCTTCGTCTTCTTCTCGCACAATTATTTTATTTTAATAATAATAATAGTAAAACAATTCAGCGCGGTTAAATGTATTTGATGTCGTCGTTGCTTTTTATTATTTAAATTCTTCTTAAATATATATATTATTTTTTCTCGTTATTTGAAAAAATGTTTTATTTTTAGTTCTTCTGAAATAATACTATTAATAAAAATAAGCTTCTTTTTTATAAAAAAAACTATTTTCACTCCAGTGCTTTGATACAGTTTTTCGCTCGAGCTCACGGATTTAAACATTGATTTGTGCTGGACGCACATGGCTAAAATTAAACTGTATTTCATACTCATAATGATTTAAATATATGTAATATATACATCCATATATATAATTTTATTATGCAACAATACATGTTGAACATGTAGCAATACACATAATTCTAATATATGCAACTGGTGTATACAGTTATTTATTTAAATAAGCTGTGCACTATATATATATTATCTATCTATATAACTTCCTGTATTATTCTTATTTATATATGATATATATAGTTATGTATATACATACATCAATATATACATTCATATATATGTATACAGTTTAATTTACTAATTACATAACGGAGAAATAGTCATATTATAAACAAAGAATATGCTAAAGGTATATAACACTATGCGGTTACATACCTATAGTTATACATAACCATATATTAATATATAATACATAGATGTACAATTACATACTAATACATTTTTACCGTTGTGTGTGTACCCTAGGTGCATGCAGACATTAATTCAGCATTAAAACTGTGACCTCTTTTTGAGCTTTACAGCACATGTTAAACGTGAGCATTATATCATAGCAATGTATGTCCTGAAAGCAGTTACTGGTAGATAACAGCTACCAGACAACATAAATTTAGCAAAATGGAATTTTCAACTTATTATCGGATAAATTTATCCAAAGATAGATCATGCTGTTGCCTAGTTACGCTATACAGCATTAAACGCAATGTTTAATTGGAGGAATTTACTAAACTTTTTACCATTGAATGCGATCATAGAATGACACATACAAGTATATTTATTTGTCTGTATCTCGTTTTGTTTGCAAGCAGGGGTTGAACAATTACTTATATTTCGGAGCAATATTCTGTACGACATTATCGCGTATAACTTAGAAAGAGGTAAAAATAAGGCGTTAAATTTTTGAGCAGGTACGTGGTAGTAAACGAAATTATCTACAGTAATGATCAAAGACCAGCACCTTGCCGGTTGAGTTGGCGTCATTTATATCTTGGGATTGGTTGGTACAGTTTGGATAGAACATTCATAGCACATATATACACCATCACATAGAAAGCTTGCACAATAAATATCACAGCAACAATACAACAGGGAAAAGCTTGTGCTTTTGAGGAATTTACAATTTTGCAGTTATAAAATATTACTCAGAAATGGTTGCTGAGTTCAGATAAATATTTACGATACATGTGAAGTGACATACTAGCCCAATGGTCTCCGCACAGTATCCATATTGTTGATTGTTGTAAAATATAATTCTATTAATGTGCCTTATTAATTATATATTAATTAATAATTTGTATACATATTCCCACAACTTATGTTTCATTATTATTATCATTATTCATAACTTAAATTTCCATATGTTGTAACAACTTTTATCATACATTTATACTATGCATAATTATATATTATTAAATTATATATAAACTTTTATATATTTCTGTTATATATGATAAGTATTTATATATCAAAACATATAAACATATAGGTAAACATTTAATTGCACATGCACAAAATATTTATCTGTAATCATATTTTAAATTATACATACATAATTATATGGAATTATTTGTGCATGTAATTTAACTAATTATTGCACATATAGTTGTATATTAATGTACATGTAAGCAAATATAAACATTTACAAATATATATGTAAGTGCAAATATATATTAGAGAAACATATAAGTAAACACACAAACAAATAAACTGAATCAATTATTTAATTATTCATTTAATGAATTAATTAAATAGTTAAATTACGAGCTCACGCGTGTAGAGTATGACAGTTTCTAACACTCTAATTTAAACCCATATTAGACGATACGGTCGCTTTTGGCCCTATCTCTGATTGGTAGGGGTTGGTGAGGACGGGGACATAAATGTACTCTCTCACGTTTTGTGAGGAGGGTTAACTTGGAACCCACCTCGGCCACAAAACGTACCTGTCAGCGATTTTTACCCTTATACCAGAATGGAGGGAACGCCCGTGTTTACTTTAGGTACGTCGTACGTGTTCACATTAGAGCGCTAGAAAGGATCATGCTGTTCCCTTATGCACTCTTAGCTAAATTAATTAATAATACACATAATACAAAGTAATATATATTACTCATTTACCGTCATAGTAGCACTTTGTAATTACCACTGCTGGGTTTTCTAATGTTGCTCACTTCAGCTACTGTCAGTGTTAAAGGACTTGATTTCTAAACCAAGGATTTTGCTTGAAAGTGACAGTACAATAATACACGTAATACAAAGTAATATATATTACTCATTTACCAGCCTAGTAGCAGTTTGTAATTACTACAGCTGGGTTTTTGAGTTTGCTCACGTCAACTACTGTCAATGTTAAAGGTCTTCATTTCTAAACCAACGATGTTGCTTGAAAGTGACAGTACAATAATACACGTATTACAAAGCAATATATATTACTCATTTACAGCATAGTAGCAGTTTGTAACTACCATTGCTGTGTTTTCTGAGTTTGCTTACTTCAGCTACTGTCAGTGTTAAAGGACTTTATTTCTAAACCAAGGATTTTGCTTGAAAGTGACAGTACAAAAATACACTCAATACAAAGTAATATATATTACTCATTTACCAGCATAGTAGCAGTTTGTAATAGCCACTGCTGGGTTTTCTGATTTTGCTCACTTCAGCTACTGTCAGTGTTAAAGGACTTGATTTCTAAACCAAGGATATTGCTTGAAAGTGACAGTACAATAATACACGTAATACAAAGTAATATATTATTCGTTTACCAGCATAATAGCAGTTTGTAATTACCACTGCTGAGTTTTCTGATTTTGCTCACTTCAGCTAAGGTCTTGATTTCTAAACCTATAATATTGCTTGAAAGTGGCAGTAAAATAAGCACTATAGGCATTCCGGCTATATGGTTTTTTGGGAAAATTTACGGACCAAAATGTTTTGTAATAATATAATCGTGTACCGCATAAAACCTTGGCGGAAAATGCTTCCCCATGACAGAAAATTCTTTTTGCAGTTGCAATATGGAGAGTGCTTCCCCATGATTGAAAATTCTTTTATCAGTTGCAAACTGAGGAGTGCTTCCCCACGATGGAAAATTCTTTCTGCTGTTGCAAACTGGGGAATGCTTCCCCATGACAGAAAATTCTTTTTGCAGTTGCAATATGGAGAGTGCTTCTCCATGATTTGGGGAGTGCTTCCGCATGACGGAAAATTCTTTTTGCAGTTGCATTCTGTGGAGTGCTTCTCCATGATTGAAAATTCTTTTATCAGTTGCAAACTGAGGAGTGCTTCCCCATGACAGAAAATTGTTTTTGCTGTTGCAATCTGGGGAGTGATTCCACATGATGGAAAATTATTTTTGCTGTTGCAATCTGGGGAGTGATTCCACATGATGGAAAATTATTTTTGCTGTTGCAAAATAGGGAGTGTTCCTGCATGATAAATAATTCTTTCTACTGCTGCAAACTGGGGAATTCTTCCCTATGACGCAAAATTCTTTTATCAGTTGCAAACTGAGGAGTGCTTCCCCACGATGGAAAATTCTTTCTGCTGTTGCAAACTGGGGAATGCTTCCCCATGACAGAAAATTCTTTTTGCAGTTGCATTCTGTGGAGTGCTTCTCCATGATTGAAAATTCTTTTATCAGTTGCAAACTGAGGAGTGCTTCCCCACGATGGAAAATTCTTTCTGCTGTTGCAAACTGGGGAATGCTTCCCCATGACAGAAAATTCTTTTTGCAGTTGCAATATGTTTGAGGGAGCTGCTTCCCCACGATTCGATACTCCAAAGTCGAATAATTCTTTTTGCTGTTGCAAACCGGCGAATTCTTCCCCATGTTGCAAACTGGGAATTCTTCCCCCCCCCCCCCCATGACTGTGCAAAATTCTTTTTCCAGTTGCAACCTGGGGAATGCTTCCCCATGACGCAAAATTCTTTTTCATGTTGCAAACCTCCCCCGCTTCCCCCGCCCCCCGTTGGAAACGAATTCTTCCCCATGACACATGCAAAATTCTTTATCAGTTGCAAACTGGAGACCGCTCCCCACGATGAGAAATTTTTTTCGCAGTTACAAACTGGGGAGTGCTTTCGCATGATAAATAATTCTTTATGCTGTTGCAAACTGAGGAGTGCTTCCCCACGATGGAAAATTCTGTTTGCAGTTGCATTCTGTGGAGTGCTTCTCCATGATTGAAAATTCTTTTATCAGTTGCAAACTGAGGAGTGCTTCCCCACGATGGAAAATTCTTTCTGCTGTTTCATTCTGTGGAATGCTTCCTAATGACAAAAAATTCTTTTTGCAGTTGCATTCTGTGGAGTTCTTCCCATGACGGAAAATTCTTTTTCCAGTTACAATCTGGGGAATGCTTCCCCATGACAGAAAATTCTTTTTGCAGTTGCATTCTGTGGAGTGCTTCTCCATGATTGAAAATTCTTTTATCAGTTGCAAACTGAGGAGTGCTTCCCCACGATGGAAAATTCTTTCTGCTGTTGCAAACTGGGGAATGCTTCCCCATGACAGAAAATTCTTTTTGCAGTTGCAATATGGATAGTGCTTCCCCATGATTTGGGGAGTGCTTCCGCATGACGGAAAATTTGTTTTGCAGTTGCAATCTGGGAAGTGATTCCCCATGATGGAAAATTCTTTCTGCTGTTGCAAACTGGGGAATGCTTCCCCATGACAGAAAATTCTTTTTGCAGTTGCAATATGGGGAGTGCTTCCCCATGATGGAAAATTCTTTTATCAGTTGCAAACTGAGGAGTGCTTCCCCACGATGGAAAATTCTTTCTGCTGCTGCAAACTGGGGAATTCTTCCTCATGTTGCAAACTGGGGAATTCTTCCACTGACGCAAAATTCTTTTTGCAGTTGCAATATATATGGAGAGTGCTTCCCAATGATTTGGGGAGTGCTTCCGCATAACGGAAAATTCTTTTTGCAGTTGCAATCTGGGAAGTGATTCCCCATGATAGAAAATTCTTTTTCCAGTTGTAATCTGAGTAATGCTTCCCCATGACAAAAAATTGTTTTTGCTGTTGCAACCTGGGGAGTGATTCCACATGATGGAAAATTATTTTTGCTGTTGCAAATTAGGGAGTGTTTCCGCATGATAAATAATTCTTCATGCTGTTGCAAACTGGGGAATTCTTCCCCATGTTGAAAACTGGGGAACCCCCTGGGAGTCTTCCCATGACGCAAATTTCTTTTTGCAGTTGCAATCTGGGGAGTGCTTCCCCATGATGGAAAATTCTTTTTGCAGTTGCAATCTGGGGAGTGCTTCCCCGTGATGTAAAATTCTTTTATCAGTTACAAACTGGGAAATTCTTCCCCGTGACTGAAAATTCTTTTTGCAGTTACAATCTGGGGAGTTCTTCCCCACGATTGAAATTCTTTTCGCAGTTGCAAACTGGAGAGTGCTTCCGCATGATAAAATATTCTTTCTGCTGTTGCAAACAGGAAAATTCTTCCCCGTGACGGAAAATTCTTTTTGCAGTTGCAATCTGGGGAGTGCATCCCCACAATGGAAAATTCTTTGTGCTGTTGCAAATTGGAGAGTGCTTCCGCATGATAAAAAATTCTTTCTGCTTTTGCAAACTGGGGAATTCTTCCCCATGACGGAAAATTCTTTTTCCAGTTGCAATCTGGGGAATGCTTCCCCATGACGCAAAATTCTTTTTGCAGTTGCAATCTGGGGAGTGCTTCCCCATGATGGAAAATTCTTTTATCAGTTGCAAACTGGAGACCGCTCCCCACGATGAGAAATTTTTTTCGCAGTTACAAACTGGGGAGTGCTTTCGCATGATAAATAATTCTTTCTGCTGTTGCAAACTGGGAAATTCTTCCCCGTGACGTAAAATTCTTATTGCAGTTATAATCTGGGGAGTGCTTCCCCACGATTGAATTTCTTTCAGTTGCAACCTGCAGAGTGCTTCAGCATGACAAAAAATTCTTTCTGCTGTTGCAAACTGGGGAATTCTTCCCCATGTTGCAAAACTGGGGAATTCTTTCCCATGTTGCAAACCGGGGAATTCTTCCCCATGACGAAAAATTCTTTTTCCAGTTACAATCTGGGGAATGCTTCCCCATGACAGAAAATTCTTTTTGCTGTTGCAATCTGGGGAGTGATTCCACATGATGGAAAATTATTTTTGCTGTTGCAAACTAGGGAGTGTTCCCGCATGATAAATAATTCTTTCTGCTGCTGCAAACTGGGGAATTCTTCCTCATGTTGCAAACTGGGGAATTCTTCCACTGACGCAAAATTCTTTTTGCAGTTGCAATCTGTGGAGTGCTTCCCCATGGCGCATAACGGAAAATTCTTTTTGCAGTTGCAATCTGGGAAGTGATTCCCCATGATAGAAAATTCTTTTTCCAGTTGTAATCTTAGTAATGCTTCCCCATGACAAAAAATTGTTTTTGCTGTTGCAACCTGGGGAGTGATTCCACATGATGGAAAATTATTTTTGCTGTTGCAAATTAGGGAGTGTTTCCGCATGATAAATAATTCTTTCTGCTGTTGCAAACTGGGGAATTCTTCCCCATGTTGCAAACTGGGGAATTCTTCCCCATGACGGAAAATTCTTTTTCCAGTTGCAATCTGGGGAATGCTTCCCCATGACGCAAAATTCTTTTTGCAGTTGCAATCTGGGGAGTGCTTCCCCATGATGGAAAATTCTTTTATCAGTTGCAAACTGGAGAGCGCTCCCCACGACGAGAAATTTTTTTGCAGTTACAAACTGGGGAGTCCTTTCGCATGTTAGAAAATTCTTTTTGCAGTTGTAAACTGGAGAGTGCTTCCGCATGATAAAAAATTCTTTCTGCTGTTGCAAACTGGGAAATTCTTCCCCGTGACGTAAAATTCTTATTGCAGTTATAATCTGGGGAGTGCTTCCCCACGATTGAATTTTTTCAGTTGCAACCTGCAGAGTGCTTCCGCATGATAAAAAATTCTTTCTGCTGTTGCAAACTGGGGAATTCTTCCCCATGTTGCAAACTGGGGAGTTCTTCCCCATGTTGCAAACTGGGGAATTCTTGCCCATGACGAAAAATTCTTTTTGCAGTTGCAATATGGAGAGTGCTTCCCCATGATTGAAAATTCTTTTATCAGTTGCAAACTGGGGAATGCTTCCCCATGACAGAAAATTCTTTTGCTGTTGCAAACTGGGGAGTGCTTTTCCATGTAAAAATTCTTTCTGCTGTTGCAAACTGGGAATTCTTCCCATGACGCAAAATTCTTTTTGCAGTTGCAATCTGGAGTGCCCCCAGCTTTCCAACCTGGGGAGTGCTTCCGCATGACGGAAAATTTGTTTTGCAGTTGCAATCTGGGAAGTGATTCCCCATGATAGAAAATTCTTTTTCCAGTTGCAATCTGGGGAATGCTTCCCCATGACAGAAAATTGTTTTTGCTGTTGCAACCTGGGGAGTGATTCCACATGATGGAAAATTATTTTTGCTGTTGCAAACTAGGGAGTGTTTCCGCATGATAAATAATTCTTTATGCTGTTGCAAACTGGGGAATTCTTCCTCATGTTGCAAACTGGTGAATTCTATTCTTTTTGCAGTTGCAATCTGGGGAGTGCATCCCCACAATGGAAAATTCTTTTTGCTGTTTCAAACTAAGAGTGCTTCCGCATGATAAAAAATTCTTTCTGCTTGTTCTTGAATCTTCTCCATGATAAAAAATTCTTTCTGCTGTTGCAAACTGGGAAAATCTTCCCCATGATGCAAACTGGGGAATGCTTCCCCATGTTGTGGGGAATTCTTCCACACGACGGAAAATCCTTTTTCCATTTGCTATCTGGGGAATGCTTCACCATGGCAGAAAATTGTTTTTGCTGTTGCAATCTGAGGAGCGATTCCACATGATGGAAAATTATTTTTGCTGTTGCAAACTAGGGAGTGTTTCCGCATGATAAATAATTCTTTCTGCTGCTGCAAACTGGGGAATTCTTCCTCATGTTGCAAACTGGGGAATTCTTCCCCATGACGCAAAATTCTTTTTGCAGTTGCAATCTGGGGAGTGCATCCCCACAATGGAAAATTCTTTTTGCTGTTGCAAACTAGGGAGTGTTTCCGCATGATAAATAATTCTTTATGCTGTTGCAAACTGGGGAATTCTTCCCCACTTTGCAAACTGGGGAATTCTTCCCCATGTTGCAAACTGGGGAATTCTTCCCCATGACGCAAAATCCTTTTTGCAGTTAACTAGAGAGTGCTCCCCACGATGAGAAATTTTTTTGCAGTTACAAACTGGGGAGTGCTTCCGCATGTTAGAAAATTCTTTTTCCAGTTGCAATCTGGGGAATGCTTCCCCATGACGCAAATTTCTTTTTGCAGTTGCAATCTGGGGAGTGCTTCCCCATGATGGAAAATTCTTTTATCAGTTACAAACTGGGGAGTGCTTCCGCATGTTAGAAAATTCTCTTTGAGGTTGTAAACTGGAGAGTGCTTCCGCATGATAAAAAATTCTTTCTGCTGTTGCA
>JASANE010002781.1:0-18665 GCA_030248225.1 Trileptium ribeirensis
TTTTATATAATATACTGCTGGGGCTGGGCGGCTAAACAGTGCCTATGCCAACTTGCAGTGATGCAATCTGAGAAAGCGTTGCGGTTCGGACCGGTCCATGGTCCAGAAGCTTTGCTACCAAAGACAACAAGATTTGGAATTTGCCAGGCCGGTCTGCAGTTCACTAGGTTTTGGTATATAGGTACTCTGTTATTTATTTCTTAATTTGGACTACAAAACTTAATTTGTATAAGAGATGATAATCATGTGGCCAAACGGCTGGGGTCTTTCCCTATGATTCACCAGGTTGAAATTGGTCAATTCTTGAAGATACAGCGGCAAATTTGGTACGGTTCGACTCAATCTAACGAATGCAGTTCGAACTGAAAATTATGTATTTGTCGAGAAAAGATTTTTTATAACAATACCATTAATATTCCAGAAATACCTTGTTCATGTTAATATTCCAGAATTTTTTTGTTATAAATATATTAATATATATATATACCCCAAATGGACTATATTTTTTCTGGACTGCCTGGTTGAGCTGAGTTGGATAGTACCAAAATTTCCGCTGTATTTTCAAAATGGGGGATTCTAGGCAAGACATGGGGCTGCCGGGGTGGGGACGCTTCCCGTGCGACTGTGTTCGCACACCCCTCCTGAGAAAACAGTTGAAAAATATCAATCTCATATTCTTAAACGATGGAGTGGCTTTTCATTGGTAACCAGCAGCTCAAACTTTGAGATTTGAATTGAATGTGTTTCCTTTCCTGATCAATCCTATTATATAACTGTCTCCTTCTTAAAGTCGTGCGTATTTCCTTGTCTTGTGCAAACTTTTTCCCCTGCGGCGGACTGGGCTTGGATCGTTTTGGCGCGAACCTCGTACGCTAGCCACTAGGCTATCTGGGAGCCGTTATTCGGTTCCTTACGGAACCTCACAAAGCTAGCGAACAACGACGCGCGGGCAAAAACACGCCGCACGACAAACTAACTTATTCCATCGCGTTGCAATGTACGCGCTGACAAATGTGTCAATATACTACAACAAACTTTAGGGGGATAATACCGCTGAGTTTTTTTTAGATTTGCGCAAATCTACGCATTTCTTACGCAAGAAAATTTTTTGAAAATATTTTCGCGCCGCCTAAATTTGGTTTCCGCCCCTGATTTTCCCCTCCCCTCCCTAAAAACAAGTTTTGGCACCTTCCCTGGAGACGAATTCTACGCCAATCATACAGTCATTGGCTATATACACATTCAATTATAATATTTATATATGTCTTATAAACCGGATGCAGCGTGCTATATGCCACAATATATTAGCTGCGACCTAACTTTACAATTTTTAAGGTTTAAGCCTAAAATACACAAAAATGGGGGAAAAAGTTAAATTAAAAATGGAAATGAGAAAAGTAAAGGCGTGTTCACACGCTCAAACTTTTTGCTCAAATTTTGATGGTGATTTTTAATAAAAATTGTGATATTTGAGATTAATATTTGACCTCAAACTTTTTCAGGCAATACATCTCGCCCATGATTGGCTACAGGAATATTCATGAAGGTTTTAAACAGCCTTCACACGTTCAAACTCGATAAAAATGCAAAAAATATGCTTTCAAATTTTGATCAAAATTTGAGCAAAAAGTTTGAGCGTGTGAACACGCCTTAACAAGTATGACTAAGACTGAGAGGAGGAATGGGCTGATTGATGGACTTTATATATACCACCCTTTAAAAACTTTGGGAAATCAATATACTGCAGAGGATTTTGAAACATGAAATTGATAAGTTTAGTGTTACGCGTCGAAGATTTTTAATCGCAGGTATTTGGTATACGTATAATCAAAATATAGACGTATGTATATGCACTAGTCGGTAGTGGAACTACATTTGTGAGCGGAGCTTGGGCTGTGGCATTACGAATGTACTGAATTTTATGTTCTTGTAACAACATTGCATAGGGCTTTATCATTGGTAAAAATATTATATTTGAATTCTTCGACCCAAAAAACCTTATAATGGTTTGATCTAAACGATTCTATTTCAATAAATAATACAAATATTGCAAAATTCTCTATTTTAGCTGCATAAAATTAACTAATTAGCTAATTACTAATTAACCACTCAAAATTTTTTAATCCCAAATATCAGGTGCACACTCTGACATGATAGGCTTTCAAACTAAAAAAAAGTTTTTTAAAATCGGTTCAGTGTTTCTTGAGATCCGTCGGACCGAACGAACGAACGGACGGACATCGACCTTTTTACTCCCAGACAGAAAATAAAAACGCTTCGCTCAATGAATAGTAATAATACGTATTGTTTGATTTTAGGTTCTAATGAGTTCCCATTATTATATATATACGTACTGGCTAACCGGCTAGTTCATAAAAACAGTTACAATACGTAAAAGCGTTGTTAAACTATTAAGCTAATCACGGTCTTTGTAGCCGATAATTTTGTTCACAAAAATATCTATTCTTGTTGGCTGTCGTGATCGGACATCGGTTCGGTACGTACAATTTGGCAACTGAAACGAACGTGTAAGGCACAACATCGTACATATATATTCTTCTTGCGCTTGGTTACATAATTATATAACAAACAACGTATGAGCATAACCCCGCAACGTATTCAGAGTAATATGTCGTCGTCGTGGCAACAGCAGCAATCGCAGCCGAATGTCGCAACCATAACAGCTACTACACCTGGACTGTACGCCCAGCCCAGCACGTACAACAGCAATAGTTACAGCACTGGATTGTATCATCATCAGCAATCGGCCGCCGGATACGACTACAGTAGCAGCGGCATCTGTCTTTCTGGTGCTCTGACCGATTTGTCGCAACTTCGAGTCACACCGGTTGCAAGTGGTTGTGGCGACGGGGATTGTCAAAGGCTACAATTATTACAACAGCGTGGTATTGGAGCAGCTGGCGTTGCCACGGCTAGCAATGCTTCATCGCAAAGCGCACTACCCGCCGGTCTCGGAGTTGGCGGAGGATTGATAGTCGACGTTAGCAACAATAGTAGTAGCTGCTGCAGCTGCAGCTTGTTGTCGTCAGGTGGCGGCAGTGGGGGTTGTAGTGGCGGTCAGCATCATAGCTGTAGTAGTAGCAATACCAGTGGGCTGTACAGTTATAGCAACAGCGTCAACCCGGCAGGCGATCACTCATCGTCGCTACACAGTGGTATTGTTCCGACATCGTTGTCGATTGGAGGAGGAGGAGCTAGTATTTGTCCGACAAGCAGCCAACTCCGACTGTCTGGCGGCGGTGGTGATACTGCTACTGGTGCATTTACACAACAAACCGGCGCCGGTGGTACCAACACAGCTGAGGCAGATATCGGTACCGATGGTGGAAATGGTAATTGTTGTGGTGCGAAAAGTCGATATGGTGCGATGTATCCCGAGCAACGTCGAGAGTCTGCCGACCACAGTCAATCGGATCAGCAACAAAGTCGACAGCCAACTGTGGCTGGAAGCAATGGTTGCGTGGCGGCGTCGGCTGGCGGAACTAGTCGCGTAACGATTATACCGAGTCGTGTTTTTGTTGGCGGGATTCCACAAACAGTAAGTGGGGTATTTAAATAATTAACCGTAGCGATTGTGTACAATTAAGCCGAATTAAGCAATGCGTGGAGTAAATTGTTCATATGTTTTATGGATAATTAATTCCTGACTATATAAGGATATTTCTTAAATTTTTATTGCACACGTCTTGGTATCCTAATTGCGTACCTAGCGCTGTGTTTTCTTGTCGAGAAGGTCTCGCATTACCGAGACGAGTTATAATCTTTGTAATATTAACCGCTTGTTTCAGTGTGATAATTAAGTTATAATTAGCAAAGCGCAATGATATCCGGTTATCTGGATAAGTTTTCTTGTCGGGATATTATCCGCTTATCCGCGACGTCATGATATCTGGATATCTTAACATTACATCCGGTGACTAGTTGCAAAATTTTACTGGATGAGAAGCTTTACAGACTCTTGATCCGAGGATACATAGAAGGCACATGCAATCGTATGTCCTTTTAGGAAGAGATTTTGGCGTTGGTTCTTCAAAACGTAGCGTTAGTCTATCAGTTTTAGTATATATTTGCTTTCGGCCAGTGAGAAGAACGGTATTTCATCTCACCATCTCAGTTTACCGGTTAGTTAGAAACGTCTGTACTTTCAGAACTATAATGTAGGGATAAAACCCGGCCCTGGACCCAGGGCCTTTCCCAGAGAGTAAAAGCCGGCCCCGGGCCCTGCCCCGGCTAAAAGCCTGCAACGGACCCGGCCCACGGTAAAAGCTGCACCCGGTTGACGGTAAAAGCCGGCCCTGGACCCGGTTCACGGTGAAAGCCGGCCGGCTTTCAAGGCCCACGGGAAAATTTGGACCCGGACCCAACCCACGCTGAAAGCCGGCCCCGGACCCAACCCACGCTGAAAGCCGGCCCAGGACCCGGCCCACGGTAAAAGCCGGCCCCGGACCCGGCCCACGGTAAAAGCCGGCCCCGGACCCGGCCCACGGTAAAAGCCGGCCGGGGCCGGCCCCCCCCGGACCCGGCCCACGGTAAAAGCCGGCCCCGGACCAGGCCCACGGTAAAAGCCGGCCCCGGACCCGGCCCACGGTAAAAGCCGGCCCCGGACCCGGCCCACGGTAAAAGCCGGCCCCGGACCCGGCCCACGGTAAAAGCCGGCCCCGGACCCGGCCCACGGTAAAAGCCGGCCCCGGACCCGGCCCACGGTAAAAGCCGGCCCCCACACCCGGCCCACGGTAAAAGTCGGCCCGCCCGCCCCGCCCGGCCCGGCGGGCCCCCCCGCCCGGTAAAAGCCGGCCCCGGACCCGGCCGCGGACGCTGGGGCCCGGCCCACCCGTGCGCCCCCACACCCGGCCCACGGTAAAAGTCGGCCCCGGCCAATGTTAAAAGCTGGCCCCGGGCCGGGCCCATGATAAAAGCCGAACCCGGCCCAGGGTAAAGGCCGGCCCAGTACCCGTTCCACGATTGGGCCGGGGTTGGTTTTATCCTGGGTAGGGTCGAGCTTTTACACTGGGTTGGGGCCGGCTCTTTTTACCTTTGGGGCCGGGGCCGGATTTTACCCTTGATCGGGTCCGGAGACGGATTTTACCCTTGGCCGTTTCCGGTGCCGGATTTTACCCTTGGCCGGGTCCGGGGCCGGATTCTACCCTTGGCCGGCTCCGAGGCCGGATTCTACCCTTGGCCGGGGCCGGCTTTTATCCCTACCCTAATTTTACTAGCTTTGACGAATTGAGTTAAGTGGTGGTAATATCCCCGCAATTGGGTCTCGGGACTTGGGCTTAGGCTACGACTTACTGCTTAGGCTGAGGATTTCACATAAATGGCAATAGTTCCTTAACCTGTTATTCCATTGCTGTAATTTTACCACTACCCGATCCAGCTCGTCAATGCGGTTCGAATGATGTATAAAATTAAACATTTGCTGAAAACAATTTTTTCTAAAATTTTGGGTATATATACCAAGGAACAAGGGAATAACCGGAATTCCGGTTGCGGTTCCGGTAAAGGGCAAACACCATATATACCGGAACAGGAATTCCGGATTAAAAAATTTTTGCACATTTTTGCCTCATCTGTGGTCCAAACATTATGTAACATTAACACACAGTAATTACAGTGTGAAACGTAGTTAGGACACATAGTTTCAGCTGGAATTGTTATGTTAACCTGCAGGAGTTTGTTAACAAAACAAACCCAGGTCAATGCTTGTAGCAACTATTTTACACATTCAGAAGTCTGCGGGGTATATTAGATTTAATCCAGTCCAACTTGGTAACAGAGTATGGATTATGTAGAAGTACTTAGTTGTAAGCTTGTCTAACATAAATTTCGTCAAGCACAAGCCAGTGCGCTTGCAAACTTTGTAAATCAGTCTACATTGAAGTAAAGTAACGTTATCTGCAACGCATACAGAAACTGCGTCCTTGGCAATGAACTGTATTCATTGAAACTGTGCGAGCAGTATAATAGTTGGTCTCATTTATATATAGCATTGTTATTAGAAAGTTTTCATCATTATCATCTAACTGCCGGACACTGGTAGCCCAACGCTAGCGTAAACAGTGTCTCTGACCATTGATAAGAAAATTATAGTATACATACCTTCTATTATTTTATCTTAGAACCATATAGCCCAATAATGTCAAGCTTCTCACAGAATAACAGTAGTAAAGAGAGGCGACTGGAAACATGGTGAAAGTGCTTCTACAGAGCGAAAGTGTTTATTCTACGCTCCATCCGTTATAAGCACATTCATTTTAACTCAATATACGCAAGAATGTATAGTGGAAGGCATTTTTTTGCTCTGGGGGTCCAAAAACTGACATATTGATCGATAAATAAACATTATTTGGCGCTCTTCTACCAGGGGGAAAACTCAGAAAATGGTTGCACAGCAAAAATTTTTGCATATTTATAATCACCTTGACCTGCCAGTTCAACGCAAAATGGTCTTTAATTTATTAAAATCCATCAACTCTATACAAAGTTATGGGACATTCAATAAACCAGGTCATGTTTCAAAGTTAAAAATTCAAACTCTGCATTTTGTAGAAATAGATAGCTTTAGCTTCCTCAGTCTCTTTAAAGTTCCAGAAAGGCAATAATGACATCACAATACATAAAAGTTATAAGTTTATTGTAAAAGTTATTTTTAACACATTTTAAATCCACTGTGCCTGCATTTCTTCCTTCATCTGTTTTACAATACATATATAGATTTCGAAGCCTAGGTTCTGGTTCCGGATCCGGTTGAAATGGAAGGTTCCGGTTGCTGGCTCCGGTTCCGGTTATTCCCTGCAAGGAACGTAGGGAATTTTGTCGGATGCTGTATATATATCGATTGCTGAAAAATTAACTGAGTCGAATGGTGCCATGATTATAGCTGTATCTTCGAAATTGACTGGTTTCGGCTAGAGGAACATACGCTATAAATATACGTGATTCAGACATTAATCAGTTGGGCTCATTTGGGCATCCACGCCATTGAGGTGTGCTACAGTCGGGCGTCCGTGCGTTAAATCTGGTGATTTGCAATTTGAGGGTTTCGTGAGTCTCATAAAGTTTCCTGAAGCCGCGAGTACGAGCTTACTAGCCTTCGACTAGCGCGGTTATTCAGAATACAGTGTCAATGTCACATACGGCGAGGGTCTCTAAGCTCATTTGGAAGCACTTTTTGCATTTTTAGTAAATTTGAAACTGTCAACACTGTTAAAATTTTTTGTAGCATATTATTACAGCCAGTCAGGGACAAAGAACATAATGCCTTTAAAAATTTTGAGTTCAAAATTTGTTGAAACATTGTTGAAATATCGTTTGTAGCAAAGTTTAAGCTAAATGCTTGTACTTCTGACCGCACCTTTATGATTCGAAGGGACATTGGTTATGAACTTCCAGAAAGTGCGTTGTAGTACGATGACGCAAACTCTTTAGATGCTGAGTACTGCCAAGATATTAACGGCTGGCTTCAGCTTATGCTGCATGGTGCTTTCTCGACTGTAAATAGCGCAAAATGTCACTGGATAAAAATAATTTAGTAAAATATTTATAAATGGATTTTGCAAAAAAAATTGTTTTATATAATGTATAATTTTTTGATATATTTTTTTCTATAATATACGTTTTTCTTGTTTGTAACCGTTACGTATGTTAATTTTAGACAACTGAAACTGAATTGCGGCAGTATTTCGAAGACCACGGCGCAGTACGCGATGTTAAGATTATTCGGGATATGAATGGCGTTAGCAAAGGGTACGTACGGAGCTCTGAAAAATTTGAGTGTAAATTAGTACTTGAGAGCGATTCGTTACCAATGACGTACAGCGATGTTCGCAAAAAAGTTGTTTTAAAAAAGCATGTCCAAAGCGAAATAATATTATTACAGTGGCAGATCTCACGCTAAGTCCTTTGGCCACGTATGCATCTAACTACATAAGGAGCCATGGGCTTATTTGTGTGTTTGTTGTTAATTTCGCGATTGTATCGCGGAAAACATCTAGTGTTCGCTAATTATTAAACAAAGATTTTTGTTTCCAAAAAACGTTAAGGTCTGTTCCCTAAAATAAGACACTAATTTTTCACATCTACGTGTCATAATTCCACTATTGAAATACAGGAGTGGTCAGCAGTTCTATATATTCCTGGACAACGAAAGAAATACGATAGAAGCACGAATGACCGTAATTTAATCGAAAATAGACACCTTAGGGTCACCGACAATGATGTAAGAACTTCATTTGCTAACAATGTAAAAAAAGGTCATACAGAGGTTCAAAAATAAGGTATAATGTAATGAAATACTAAAAAAATTGCAAATTCACATACAGTAGTCGTCAAAAATGACAGATGCTTCTCTGAAACTCGCTCTCAACTCAAAGAAGGCTCGCTCACAGGTAGCTTCGTTAGCAATTTTCGAATATACAAAAGTTTCCCTTGATTTATATATAGTCGCTTGAGACTTTATCCCGCCTTGTTCGAAACACGATACTCATTTTTGGCGGGTATTTAACTGTTTATCCTTTTATTTTATTTAGATTTTAAAGCCTGGCCGAGTTTTTAAAGTACAGCGCGTACGCTTTCTGCAATATTTCTGTGTCTTTTTTGATGAAAAACGACGTCCATAAGTCTGTTGCGGCTAACCGCTCGAACAGCTGACTCTTCGATTATTAACGGTCCACAAACAACTCCTTTCAGCGGAACTGTTGACAGATCGGGAACATTGGGCCACTAGTACTCTGTCGGATGCCCTGCTACGGGATGCATGAATTTAAACTCTGCGGAGATTGATCCTTTGCATATATACCTCCAATATTTACCCACAACAGCTGCCCCAGGTACACTACCTTTCTGTTATAAAATGCCATTCCAAACAACTACGCTCACAAGCTGAACTCTGAGCCGGATTTGCCTTTAAGCAGCCACGCATGTGCTTGTTAGGGAGTTTGCCATACGGGATGCATGACTACGAAATGCATTAATTTAAACTCTGCGAAGATTGGTCCTTTGGGCATACCTCCGATATTTACCCACAATAGCTGCCCCAGGTACGCTACCTTCCTGTTATAAAATGCCATTCCAAACAACTGCGCTCACAAGCTGAACTCTCAGCCCTGATTTGCCTTTAAGCATCCACGCACGTGCTTGTTAGGGACTTTGCCATTGTACGACGCCTCCGACTCCGAGCCTTGTAGTAGGGTTACCTCAATCTCTACTTCGGACGAGAAGTTTCATGTTGAAAATCTTCACGCCGCTTCTTTTTATTACAATCCTGATGCTGTGATCAATTGCCGTGCCCTTGATTTTTTCTTGTCACCACCTGTATCCATACCGACAGCCGTCTCCATTTTAACCGATTTCCATTTCTTGGCCACTGCGTCTTTTCGCCGCATGCTCTTCTGCTCGACCGTACGCCGCTTACTCTTCTCCTCGACCGTACGCCGCTTACTCTTCTCCTCGACCGTACGCCGCTTACTCTTCTCCTCGACCGTACGCCGCTTACTCTTCTCCTCGACCGTACGCCGCTTACTCTTCTCCTCGACCGTACGCCGCTTACTCTTCTCCTCGACCGTACGCCGCTTACTCTTCCTCCTCGACCGTACGCCGCTTACTCTTCTCCTCGACCGTACGCCGCTTACTCTTCTCCTCGACCGTACGCCGCTTACTCTTCTCCTCGACCGTACGCCGCTTACTCTTCTTCTCGACCGTACGCCGCTTACTTTTCTCCACGACCGTACGCCGCTTACTTTTCTCCACGACCGTACGCCGCTTACTTTTCTCCACGACCGTACGCCGCTTACTTTTCTCCACGACCGTACGCCGCTTACTTTTCTCCACGACCGTACGCCGCTTACTTTTCTCCACGACCGTACGCCGCTTACTTTTCTCCACGACCGTACGCCGCTTACTTTTTCTCCACGACCGTACGCCGCTTACTTTTCTCCACGACCGTACGCCGCTTACTTTTCTCCACGACCGTACGCCGCTTACTTTTCTCCACGACCGTACGCCGCTTACTTTTCTCCACGACCGTACGCCGCTTACTTTTCTCCACGACCGTACGCCGCTTACTTTTCTCCACGACCGTACGCCGCTTACTTTTCTCCACGACCGTACGCCGCTTACTTTTCTCCACGACCGTACGCCGCTTACTTTTCTCCACGACCGTACGCCGCTTACTTTTCTCCACGACCGTACGCCGCTTACTTTTCTCCACGACCGTACGCCGCTTACTTTTCTCCACGACCGTACGCCGCTTACTTTTCTCCACGACCGTACGCCGCTTACTTTTTCTCCACGACCGTACGCCGCTTACTTTTCTCCACGACCGTACGCCGCTTACTTTTCTCCACGACCGTACGCCGCTTACTTTTCTCCACGACCGTACGCCGCTTACTTTTCTCCACGACCGTACGCCGCTTACTTTTCTCCACGACCGTACGCCGCTTACTTTTCTCCACGACCGTACGCCGCATTCCCAGAAACTGCGGCATAGTGATGACTTCGCCCTGTTTTCGTGTTGCAACAGCTTCTGTTGTAGGTCTCGTTATTGCAGCAACTACAGTGGTGGATGGTTTCCTCGCTCGGAAACATTTGCTGTGAAGTAGAAGATTCACTACACCGAGCCCATCGCGCAACATAAGACAACAGCAACTTGGCCTCGCAGTTCAGTTTATGCGCTTTGGGCACAGCGCTCTCGGTTGGGATGCCAGCATCTGTGAACGAATGGGCTTGTACGTACCGCTCCATTTTTCATAATAGCACATCAAATGCGCATCCAGCCGCTAGACTGGGTATTCTTCCTGTTTAGCTGGGAATGTTTCCCCCTTTAGAAAGCCCGCCTTGATGTTAGACGTAACCATTTGCGATTTAAGCACAGCATTTTACAACAGCTATTTTTCACAACTGCCAACCTGCTGGAGGATATCCGTAGTATGTGGATGTAGCTTGAATAGGGTTATGTTTTATGCGATTGCTTTTTCGATCATCCGGATTGAGATGTAGGAGGTGTGTCTGTCGGACAGCACAACCAGAGGCCGCTGTAGCGCTCGTCCACAAAAGGTATCGAACCAATTTGCAAATAGTTCAGCATCCATCCTCCCATTAGAGCATACATATACCTCGTCGTCATCGAGGCCGGCAGGTTTTCGCTGCAAACCGAAAAGATAATCTTAGGCGGATGAAGATAACCAGACGGAACGGAACAAATGAGGACCGTGACGCTGCTCCTGCCTTTGCCAACCCGTCCAATAAATGCGCTCTCCCGAGCCACCCACAACCTGGGCTGGATCAGGGTCCGGCCGAAACGCCAACTCGTCGCAGTTGACTATGTGCACATAATTTATCCTCCGCAGTTGATTACCAACCTTACCATAAATCTGTAGATATGCCTTCAAGGCTCCCTGGGGTTTCGTCGCAGCCGTATACAATGTAAACTTGCTAAAATGATACTTGCTAGCAAGGTTATTCATGGTTACGCTTTTATCATCAACCTCCTTTGTAGCGAGATATTCGGCGACGTCGTTATCTACTTGAGTATTAGTCCATCGCTTCTCTTTAGCTCAAAGGTGACCGCCTTCAAGGCTCCCTGGGGTTTCGTCGCAGCCGTATGCAAGGTAAACTTGCTAAAATGATACTTGCTAGCAAGGTTATTCATGGTTACGCTTTTATCATCAACCTCCTTTGTAGCGAGATATTCGGCGACGTCGTTATCTACTGGAGTATTAGTTCATCGCTCTCTTTAGCTCAAAGGTGACCGCCTTCATGTAAAGCAGAATATCTCATAGAATTCTGATACGTCTAGAGATAGCCCAGCAAAGGTTTATCGGAGACTCGTTACAGCTTCATCTTTGCAACCAGAGTATGATGCCGCTTATAAGCCGAGAAATACAGAGAAAGTTAAAAATGTTTTGAAATCTGAACAGAATTTAACCAGGGTTTCACAAGACGCTCTTTACAATCTGGTTGAAATGGCTTTTCTCAGGTGGGAGGCCTTGATGTCCATGGTTTTATATCAAAAATATAAGTATTTCCTCATCTTTTGGTTGATTTAGTAAAAAACTCATTATTATCGGAAAATATTAGTAACGGGCTGGTTGATTTATACGGCAGTGAAAAGAACGATTTCTTGACTTTTTCAAGACAGTTTTTTCTCTTAGTGTGAGGACAACTTACTATAATACTAAGTTGGAAAACGACACTGAAATTGGCGACGCCGAACAACAGCTTCAGTCTTCTCTCGCGGTATCATACGATCGTTGTGATCGCAAATATACGGTGGCGTTTCCACCAGGCGTTGCGCGCCTCCATAGCCACCGGTTCGTTGTCCACGATGTCGAAATGGGCAAAGATAATTTTTGCCGCTTGCAACGGTATTAGAAAAGCTGACCCTGAACCGCGTAAAGAAACTTGTTGGCTTTTGCCGCTAGAGCTGAAAAATACATTTGACATTGCTACGGCGAAGCAGTTACCAAGACTGTTAGTTGTTTCATCGCAAGTGTTTCGATTATGTGGCTTTACAGTCTATACTGCTGCCGAGCATTTCGCGGCTCATATACTATTCGACGGAACGTGACATCTCTACGATGGACTCCAAACTTCACAACTTTCAACATGCACAACCGTCGCTGGACAGCCCACGTGGGCTGTTTATACTAAATATACAATCAGGTTAAAATAATCGCTATTCAGTGTTGTGAGTATTTCATTTGAATACGACTCTTTTTACCTTTGGGGCCAGCCGGCTTTTACCCTTGGCCGGGTCCGGGACCAGCTTTTACCCTGGGCCGGGACCGGCTCTTATCCTGGGCCGGGATCGGCTTTTATCATGGGCCGGGTCCGGTACCGGCCTTTACCCTGGCTGGGTCCGGGGCCGGCTTTTACCGCTACCCGTAAAATGCAATATACGTTATCCCAAAATAGCAACATTGTGGCGTTGGTGCAGCGGCATATATTAATGCGCGTCGCATCACCTGGCGATGCGACATACATTTATTGTTGGGTGCGAATATTTTTTGCTTCCGTGAAAACATTGTGAATTCGAAAAACAGTGTATTATATGATATATCTGGGGTATCCTTATTAAAATGGGTATCTGTGCATGAAAGTGTTATGGGGACAATTGATACCTGGTGATGCGACGTTCATTTTATTGTTGGGTGCGAATGTTTTTTGCTTTCGTGAAAACATGGTGAATTCGAAAAACAGCGTATTATATGATATATCTGGGGTATCCTCTTTAAAATGGGCATTTGTACATGAAAGTGTCATGGGGACACCGGAGATTAACCGGAATTCCGGTTCCGGCAAAATACAAAAACCATATAGGAACCGGAATTCCGGTTTAAAAATTTCTAATATATATATATATATATATATATATATATATATATATATATATATATATATATATATATATATATATATATATATATGCAACACAGTAAGCCCTTTAACTGCCACTGTAATTATTTCCGGTTTCGGTTGCTTAATCCGGTTCCGGTTATTCCCTTGTGGACACGTTCTGCCGCAGACGCTTTTACTCCAAAAGTCCACTGTAGCACTCACGACTATCGGTAATGTTACGCTAAGCCAACAGGGAAATGATAACCACAATTCGGTAAATAGGAATTTGGTCAAATTCATATGCAAATTAGAAGCTGGGATGGCTGGGATTTGGTAGCATAACCATACAAGTTCATTTCTTTACCTGCCTATATGCAGCATTTCCGCACGGATTTCTGGCATGTCTCAGTTCTTATTTTCGCGAAAATTTCAGAATTTTTCTCGCGAATGTCGCTATATATTAGAAATAGCTATACACTGAAAAAGCCTGTCATGAGATCGCCTGGGGTTACTTTGGGTAGTATCTATGACTCGGTCGCAAGATGTGACCATCAGGGGGTAACATGAATTTCGGTTTCGACGAATATCGTGTTCCAGTTGCGGTTCCGGCAAACATCGTGTTCCGGTTGCGGTTCCGGCAAAGGGCAAAAACCATACCGGAACCGGAATTCCAGTTTAAAAATTTTGTTTGAAATTTTCCACGTTTTTTGTTTCATCCTGTAATCCAAACATATATAATAGATATTATACAATGATCAAGCTCCAATACAACCAGGCAAAAGAAAAGATTAACTAACCAATTTGCCGTGTGAAACGTAAGTGGGGCACATAATTAGAGCAGGAATTTTTCATAATAACCTGCAGGAGTTGTTAAATCAAAGCCAGGTCGATGCTTGCAGCAGCTATTTTACACATCCAGAAGTCTGTGGGATACGATTGAATTAAACCGGTCCAACTCGGTAACAGAGTATGGCTTACGCAGAAGTACTTAGGGTATGCTTGGCTAACATAAGTTGCGTCAAGCACCCGCCAGTGCGCTTGTAAACTTGGTAAATCAGTCTAAATTGAAGTAAGCTAACGTTATCTGCAACGCAGCTATAAACTGCTTTCTTGGTAACGAACTGTATTTATTGAAACTGTGCGAGCAGCATCACAGTATGTCTCATATATAGCATTCTGATTAGAAAGTTATCATCAATATGATCTAACTGACGGGCACTGTTTGTCCAACGCTAGCCTAAGCAGTGTCTCTGACCACTGATCAGAAAATTACCTTCTATCTATTATTTTCTCTTAGAATCATATAAACCAATAATTTTAAGTTTCCTACAGAAAAACATGCAACAAGCGTATGTTTAGTAAAGGGAGGCGACTGGAGACAGAGCGAAAGTGTGTATTCTACGCTCCAAGCTTTGTAAGCACATTCGATTTGACGCAGTATACGCAATGGTGTATAGTGGAAGACATTTTTTTGCTCTGAATGTCCCAAAACGGACATATTTGATCGATAAATAAACATTATTAGCTTCCTCATGCTCTTTAAAGTTTCAGAAAGGCAATAATACCATCGCAATACATTAAGTTTAATGTAAAAGTTATTTTTAATGCATTTTAAATCCACTATACCTTCATTTCGTCCATCATCTGTTTTACTATATATAAATTTCGAAGACCAGGTTCCGGATCCGGTTTAATGGACGGTTCCGGTTGCTGGTTCCGGTTCCGGTTATTCCCTGATGTATACATTGATCAAGTTCCAGTACAGCCAACCAAAATAAAAATTAACTTACCAATTTATCGTTTGAAATGTAAGTACGGCACGTAATTTCAGTAGGAATTTTTCGTCTTTACCTGCAAGAGTTATATATAGTTAACAAAACAAAACCAGGTCAATGCTTGTAGCAGCTACTTTGCAAATTCAGAAGTCTGCGGGCGGGGTATGTTCGAATTAAACCGGTCCAACTCGGTAACAGAATATATGTTAAGTAGAACTACTTAGCCTACGTTTGCTAACATAAATTGCGTCAAGCACCAGCCACTGCACTTGTAATCTTTGTAAATCAGTTTACATTGAAGTAAAGTAACGTTATTTGTGACGCAGCTAGAAACTGCTTTCTTGGTAATGAACTGTATTTATTGAAACTATGCGAGCAGTATCACAGTTTGTATCTTTTATAGCATTCTGATTAGAAATTTATCATCATTGTCATCTAACTGACTTGCACTTGTTGCCCAACGCTAGCCTAAGCAGTGTCTCTGACCACTGATTAAAACATTACCTTCTAATATTTTCTCTTAGAACCATACAAACCAATAATTTCAACTTTCTTACAACAAACTTATGTGTAGTAAAGGGAGGCGACTGGAGACAGGGCGGGTGTTTATTTTTCACTCCATGAGTTGTAAGCACATTCAGTTTGTGGTAATATGCACAAGGAAGGCATTTTTGCTCTGGGTGTTCAAAAACCGACATATTGATCGATGAATAAACATTATTAGCTTCCTCAGTCTCTTTAAAGTTTCAGAAAAGCAATAATGCCATCGCAATACATTAAGTTTAATAGAAAAGTTATTTTTAATACATTTTAAGTGCACTGTACCTTCATTTCTTTTTTTTCATAGCTCTTTCTACAATACCGATCTGGGCGGTGATTTGGATTTCTCCAAATTTGCCATGAGAAGACCAAAAGTATGGAATGTAGGAGAAAGTTTGTGCATTACCGCTTGAGGCGGGGCAACGTAGTTCTGCTTGGGAAACAAGTATACATACTTTCATTTCCATTTCCTCTTCATTTTTATTAACAAGTTACTTCTGGGCTGCTTCAGATTCTGATACACACGACTTCAAACGATTACAAAATGTTTTTCAAGTCGCATCCGAGTGGCTTACATGTCACCTGACCAATTATTTTTGCCTTGGTCCGTGGTCGCTGGCTAAGACCCAACAGAGAACGAAGTTTTAGTTCGTCTATTATCACGGTTTGTCAAACAGCGGCTTCTGTTTGTTATTCAACAATTTTTTTTCAAAATAGTTATATACTTTTCCATTTGCAAAACAATTATCCCCTGGCTGAAGATGGCCTTGTCCCCGAATCACTACGCTAACCAGGTCACCTGTTCAAAACCATGTCCAGGTCACAAAATGGTCTCTCGATACAATCTCTGGCGTATATATATTAGTCAGGGAATAACCGAATTCCGGTTCCGGCGAAAATTGTGTTCCGGTTGCGGTTCCAGCAAAGGGCAAAAACCATACCGGAAACGGAATACCGGTTTAAAAATTTTGTTTGAAATTTTTCCACATTTTTGCTTCATCTGTGGTCCAAACATATGTAACATATATCTACAATTATCAAGTTCCAATACAACCAAGCAAAAGACAAGATTAACTCAGCAATTTACCGAGTGAGACGTAAATAGGGCACATAATTTCAGTGGGAATTTTGAACCTAGACTACAGTACGGCGAACAAAACTAAAAAAAATTTTATGCTTGTACCAGCCGCTTTACACATTCAGAAGTCTGCATGGTATGTTAGAATTAACCCAATCCAACTCGGTAACAGAATATGGATTATTGGGCTGTCCACAACCTTCCGGAAAGTGGCGCAGAGGCCTCCCATGTTCATTCACCGGGGAAAATTAAAAGTGGGGGATAAGATAGTTTAAAATACTTAAAATTACCATATTTTTATGCATTTTTACTACCGTGAATGTATTTTCCAGCAAAAAACGATATTTTAGCATTATACATAGTAAGAATTAATGTTGCAATTTGCAAACAAAAAGCATAAATTTTCAGACATAAAATTTTGGAATTATTGAGGTGAGAACTTTTGCTGAGTGGGGGACCACATGGCAAAAAATCACGAGGCGGGAATCGGAAAGTGGGGGAGGGGTCCCCCACCCCATCCCCCCAAAATGTGGACAGGCCAGGATTACATAGGAGTGAGTCGGGCACGCTTCGTTAACACAAAATCTCGCGTCAATCACCAGCAAGCGCGCTTGTAAACTTTGTAAATCAGTCTACATTGAAGTAAAGTAACGTTATCTGTAACGCATCTAGAAACTGCTTTCTTGGTAATGAACTGTATTTATTGAAACTATGCGAGCATTATCACAGTTTGTCTCATTTATAGCATTTTGATTATTGTCATCTAACTGACTTGCACTGGTTGCCCAACGCTAACATAATAAGCAGTATCTCTGACCACTGATTAGAAAATTACCTTCTATTATTTTCTCTTAGAACAATACAAACCAATAATTTCAAATTTCTTATAAAACAATATGTGATAATGCTCGCATAGTTTCAATAAATACAGTTCATTACCAAGAAAGCAGTTTCTAGATGCGTTACAGATAACGTTACTTTACTTCAATGTAGACTGATTTACAAAGTTTACAAGCGCGCTTGCTGGTGATTGACGCAATTTATATTAACCAAGCATAAAACTAAGTACTCCTACGTAATCCTGGCCTGTCCACATTTTAAGGGGGATGGGGTGGGGGACCCCCACTATCCAAATCCCCCGTGTTCGTGAGATTTTTCCCCATGCCCGTCCCCATACTCGGCCGAAACCCACCGTGTTCAAATAATTTCAAAAAAATTTGTTTTTGTTAGCAAATTGTTTTTAAACGTTAATTATTACTATTTATAATGCTAAAATATCGTTTTTAGCTTGAAAATACATTCACGGTAGTAAAAATGCATGAGAATATGGAAATTTTTAGTATTTTTAAACAAAATTTATCACCCACCTTTAATTTTCCCCCGAGAACGAACATGGGAGCACCCCGAAGTTTCTCCCCCACTTTCCGGAGGGTTGTGGACAGGCCAGTAATCCATACTCTGTTACCGAGTTGGACTGGTTTAATTATAACATACCCTCAGACTTCTGAATGTGTAAAATGGCTGCTACAAGCATCAAATTGGCATATTTTTGTTAACTGACTAATGCAAGTTAAGATATAAAATTTCTTCTGAAATTATGTGCCGTATTTACGTTTCACGCGGCAAATTTCTGAGTTAATCTTATCTTTTGCTTGGTTGTATTGGAACTTGATCATTTTGGATATATATGTTACATATGTTTGGACCACAGATAAAGCTAAAAATGTGGAAAAATTTCAAACAAAATTTCTAAACTGGAATTCCCGTTCCGGTATTGTTTTTGTCCTTTGTCGGAACCGCCACCGGAACACGATTTTCACCGGAACCGGAATTCGGTTATTCCCTGACTAATATATATACGCCAGAGATTGTATCGAGAGACCATTTCAGCAATACGTAACTGAACGAAGACATAT